>CAUYRH010013388.1:0-102942 GCA_963574655.1 Perodicticus potto | reverse complement strand
TCACTGTTACAAAATAAGATTTTTTTTGAGGTGAAATTTAAGTTTTTGTGTGAGTAGTATTATTATACCTATCTTGAGTGTCTTGCTTATACTGTATCACATTATACCTTTGTTTAATTCTTAATAAACTGTTCACTTGTTAAAAAAGTAAAAATAAAAATAAATAAAAATCTGGAATTTGGAGAGCACCAGAATAACTATTCAAGAAAATTCAAAACAGATTATTTTCAATTGCCAAAATGTGTAGAAAACTCCCTATACATTTTCTTTAAAAGGAAGTCTACTATGGAGATGATTTCCTGGAAAATGTTAGGCCTCCAAAGATGGGTAAAGTCAAGTGAAAAAGTATATGGGCCTTATAATCAGGCAGAGCTGGATTTAAGTCTTTTTTTTTTTTTTTTTTGCAGTTTTTGGCCAGGGCTGGGTTTGAACCCTCCACCTCCAGCATATCGGGCCAGCACCCTACTCCTTTGAGTCCACCTGGATTTAAGTCTTAACTGCCAGTTTCTAGTTGTTTGAATAGATTGGATAAATTATATAAATGACTTGAGATTCCTTAGCTACAGAATGGAGGAAAGTACCCATTTCATAAATAAGAGAATGTAAGCAGAATATCTGGCACTTAATATAAGTAAATGTTATAATTTTATTTTAGGTGAGTCACTACTTAAACATCTAAGTTAACCGTAGGGTACAGAGGAGTTAGAGCAAGGAATCTATGCCCAAATTCTAACTCCACTGCCAGCCACTTGGTGGCCATCAGGCAAGTTACTCAGCTCATCCATCCTTCTCCAGATCTGATGGAGTCATGGCCACCAGTCATGGCTATTGGGAGATAATATCCCTTAAAGGTACAGTAAAGTCTAATTGTGATAGTTTTCTGATTGTTTTGTGTTATTGTTACTATTATTACCATTATTATTTGTTAATTTTGGATGGGGAAAAGGAAAGCAAAGAGATAGAGCAGAAGAAAAGTACAAGCCATGGCCAAGAATCTAGAATGAAATTAGTGAAGAGGCAACTTGAATGTTGAAGATACTCTGAGGCTAAAAGAGCGATGAAGTTGAAGAAATAGGATGAAGTCAGATTAAATGGAATTCGGGGAGTTATCCTCGGTTCCAGTGTGTCCAGATAGTTTTCAAGCCTTCCTAGAAGCCTTTAGGAAACAGCAGTTCACTCCCTTGTAGAGCAACTTGTCATATTTCTTACAATTCCTGGTCTTTAAGCTTTTCTTCCCTTGTTATCACCAGCTGCATCTTTATTCTGCTTCAGGGCAGGAGGGAAAAAGTCAGTACATATTCCTCAGGGAATATGAATTTTGTGTGTGTTAAAGGCATTTATTTACATTATCTTGGAGTTTTTTTGTTTGTTTTTCTTTGGAGACAGAGTCTCTCTCTGTTGCCCCTGGGTAGCTCACCGCAACCTCAAACTCCTGGGCTCAAGTGATCTTTCGGCCTCAGCTGGCCTAGTAGGGATATAGATGTGCCCCAGGATGCCCAGACAATTGTTTCTATTTTTGTAGAGAAGGTCTCGCTCTTCCTCAGGCTGGTCTCCAACTCCTGATTCCAAGTGATCCTCCCGCCTCGGCCTCCCAGAGTGCTGTACCACTGTCCATTTTTAAAAGCTATTTGACTGCTGACTTGGGTGAGGTAAACTGATTTCTTTTCAGCAACGCTGTGTCGGCGCGATAATCACGACACCAAGGGGCATTCACGGTGTGGTGGTCACTCCCACTGGGTGGCTCCTTTCAGTTTGTTCTTCTTGCACGTGAGGAACCAGTTTGGAAAGAGGTGAAATCACCTTTCACTTCATGTGGTTGCGAGGGGCAGAGGGTAGCCAGGGAAAAGTTCATCAAATGATCACCCTGTGTCTGTGTCACCAACAAGATTCACCTGCGGTTTCCAAGGGAAGACTTCCGGTAGGGCTCCTGTGGTTACCAGCATCAGCACCCCCTTTGAAGAGGGACGTTCACAAGGGCATGCATGTCTGTGGCTCCCCGATACATCTATGTTGAAATTCTTGCCCCCTCCCAAGGGTCTTTGGGAGATGATTATGGTGGAACCCTCATGAATGAGACCAGGGTCCTTAGGAAAGCAGCTCCAGAGAGACCTCTTCCCACATGTGAGGACACAGGCAGAAGGTGCCATCTATGAACCAGAAAACAGGCTCTTGCCAGATACTGAATCTGCCAATGATTTGATATTGGATTTCCCAGGCTCAGGGAAAAATAAATGTCTGTCATTTATAAGCCACCCATTTAGGGTATTTTGTTGTAGCAACTGGAACAAACCAAGACACAGTTGAAGACTTATTAAAGGGGCTCAAGACGTGTAAATGGGAGTGAGCAGACTCCTCTTGAGCTGTTCTTCAGTCGGTCACTTTGTCTCTGTCCCGGCCGGCTTTGCAGCATTTCCTCCGTGTTTACCGTGTGGCTGAGCTGCAGCCGACTTTCCTCCATCCTGCAGAACAACCCCCTTCCTCTTCCTTGGTTGTTTGCAACCAGGGAAACAGGAATGACTTCTTTTCTGTCTTTTTTTTTGTTTTTCCTTGCTTTTGGTCCAGAAGTCCTAGCAACCTTAAGGTTTTTATCTCCCAAAAAGCCACAAAAAGAAGGAAAACAAATCTGGGATCAGAGCATCTCTGTTCCCGGCTGCCTTCTGCTCCCCCTCCTGCAGAACCAGACCATCTCCACGGCTTCAGGGAGGGCACTGGCTGTGCCCAGGGTAGGTCCCTGCCTCAGGCCAAGGAGTAACAAGTTGCAGTTGCAGAGACCCTTGGGAGAGGGCAGGGCCAGGCAGACACACCAGACCCCACAGCTGCTCAGCGGGATCAGAGGAAGCCGCCACCCTGCAGGGCACCCGGCCTGGCCAGAGGCAACCTGAACAGTGTGTGGTTTCTTGGAGGCCAGGTGCCCTGCCCGGCCGACTGAGACAAGTGGTGAAAGAAGCAGTTTTTAAAAGAATAAAGGAGAAAACGAGGAGTCTCCGTAGAATGTCACAATGATGTTTACTGTCTGGCTCCTTTTCTGAAGAGCATTGTCCTGGGAGGCTGCTCTTAGGCATGACATTACGGGCTCCACATGTGACGATGAGACAGGAACCGAGGTCTGGGACAGCAGAGAGAGCTCTGCTTGCCACGTGTGTATGCTGATCTTCACTCAGCTTCCTTCCCAGCCTTGTTCTTTCTCACCGTGGGCCCCCTCAGGAGCTGGGGTCACGCCTTTCATCCCAGCACCCTGGAGAGTGACTAGCAGAGGGTATAAGGGTAGTAGGCTCTGGATTAAATAAACATGAAGTGAGTCCATTGTAAGCAGATGTTCCAGAACGTACAGGAGTCAAGGCCATTGAGGTCAGAGATGTGCTGTGATTTTAGGAAAATGGAACTAAATTCCTCTATAATCCATGAAGCTGAACCCCCAAGCATTATGGCTTAGAGAAACATGTAAATACTCTCAAGATCACTAATCATCAAGGAAATGCAAATGAAACCACACCGAGATATCACTTCACATCTATTGGGACGACTATTATTAAAAGAAAAAAAAAAAAAGTAAGCCTTGGCTACGATTAGAAGAAATTGGAAAACTTGTACACTGTTGGGAATACGAAATGGTACAGCCACTACGGGTAAGTTCTAGAGATCTGTTGTTCAACAATGAGGCTAGAGTCAACAACATCGTATTGTGCACTTAAAAATTTAGGAAGGTAGATCTCATGCTCTGTTCTTACTCAATTTTTAGAAGGCAGCAAGGTGGGCAATTTCCTGGTCATTGCTCTCTGTGTTATAAGTTATTATATACCACAGTACACGCATACTTTAGAAGTATATGCATTCTCCCATGTCCGAGTTTGTAATAGCTTCAAATTGAAGAGATCGTTCACTGAAGAGATGACAGCTGTGAGTTACCACATTTCTGTGTTTGATCTCTAATGAACTCACTTGTATTTATTTAGAGATTGATAAGCCATTGTCTCAGAAGACCATAGGCTATTGTACTGTAGAGGCAGTGTTGTTCGCTTGGTTTATTCAGTGAATGCAGATGGGACCCGAGCGGGCTCCGTGCACTGTGTATATGTAGAGCGAGCACAGGCCATATCGTGAAGCTGTGCCTCGAGTAGGGAAGACATAACTGACGCCTGTCTGGAGGGGGGACTTTGAGCAGAAACCTGATGAGCTGAAGTAGCAAGTCTTATGCAGCTCTGAGGGAAGGTCACACCACAGAAGGCCTAACATCCTTCTGAAATGGGAGTGCACCTGTCGTATCTGAGGAACAACCAAGAGGCCAGGAGAAGAGAAGTGGAATAAACGTGGCAAGTAGGGGTAGGAGACTAGGTCTGCAGACTGGGCAGGGACTGCAAAGGTCATTAGAGATTGTGGTAAACTACCTCTGCTTATACCAAGAATAAATGGTAAGCCCAGGGAGGGTTGGGAGCAGGAAGAGATGCCGCCTGGCTTATATTTTAGGGTGCACTAGATAAAGGTACTGGGCAAGCATGCAGCCCTCAGCCACTCTTTCAATCGAGCATTTGTTTAATAAATGTGTGTTGAGCACGTTGTCTATACTCAGCTACCAAGTAGCCAATGAGAGAGCAAATCAAATTCAGTGGGCGCGCTTCCTTACCTATCCAGCGTGCTCCTCTGTGGAGTCCCTTCTGGTGGCAGATTTCTGCGTCTGAGAAGAGGTAGGCTCTCTCGCCTCTGTCGTCCAGACTCAAGAGTTATGCAACTAGGAGTTGTGTCCTAGCAACACAATTTTGGAGAATCGGCCCAATCTTCTTTGGAGATGCACAAAAATGCATCAGGTCCTGGGACTGTCTTGGAAGAAGGCAGTATAAATGTGGGGAGGTTCGGGCCCGTATAAATCCACAAAAAATGTATAACTCCATAAAAAATGTAGGAGAGTTTTGGACTTATGAAGGTGAGAGTAGTTTCTATAAGGGCAGGGAGCTTTGGGAGGATTTCAAGTGAAGGTAAATACAGTGGAAGCTCCACAGCTGACCACCTCCCCAGACTGACCTCCTTACGTTGACCTAATTTTCACAGACCAGACATGTATCACATGTATGTACCAGTACAGTAAGCCTAGTTCCTTGTGGTGACCACCTCCATGTGTCGACCAGTTTTTTACTGTCCCTTAGGTGGTCGGTTTACAGAGATTCTACTGTACTTAACTTCTGTGAAAGGAGAAAGCAGCAAAGTCAGAAATTCCACTGGAGAATGGTCATGATTAAAGTAGAAGTTAATGCCTTGTGACAATGACATTAGCAGCTAATGTTTAGGTAAGGATGACAGAGCTGTGAACTTCACATAAAGTGGTACTGTATACGCATTCTTCCCCACGCACACTGCGCACATCGGCCATGATGGGGACGCTCCATTGTACAGGCAGGGTGCACGTCCTTCCCCGGGGGCTGTGGAAGATGCCAGGTGCTCATGCACAGCCACCTTCACCCATCAGGGAGTAGAGCACCCATCTGGCATGGTGCGGTCTGTCAAATCAGGTTGACCACAATCCACTGACTTCGATGGTGTCATTCTGTAACCAAAGACATTTAAAAAGAAACAAGAAAAATAAACCAAGTCATTAGAATAAGCGAGTCAGTGAGTGGGTTCTGGTGAAAGGCAGCTGTGATGAGTTCAATTTCAGGTGGCACCACTGGGTGACTTAGGAAAAGCTCATAGCTTTTCTAGGCTCTGCTTTCCTCCTTTAAACAAGGGCCAAAGATGTGAACTTCTCTCATCATGGTTGGAAGGAATATATGAAATAATGCACATGTTAAAGACCTTCACACAGCATTTGGTGAGTGCTGGATGGTCTTTACATATAAGCTAACAACTTATCTAATTAGTCATCATGTTGAAGAAGAATGATGTTCTGCTGAGCGCAGGGACAGCCATTATGTGGTGTCCCACACACTTAGTCTTCATCCCGTACTTTGAGTTAAAAGAAAAAATCCTTTAACACTTCTGTGGGTACAGTTCAGCTCTCTGCTTTCATAGATTGAGAGCTCAGCAGGTTGTCTCCAGAGAAATCTAGCAGGGAGGCTCTTGTTTACTTGGGAAATACTCTGTGGTTCTGAGTCTAGTCCAAACCTGTAGGCGGAGACACTTGATTCTGTAAACACCCTGATGACGTACTCACTTGTCTTGGGCAGATTGACGTACATACAAGACAGCCAACATGTCAATTGCATGGAAGTGATTGCCACAGAAAGAGGTATTCTGGTAATCTGCGTGACTCCATACATGTAGTAAGTATCTCACTACAATAATATACAATGTGAGGGGATGCCAGTGTACAGATTTACAATGCAGAAGACTCGGCAGGCATCTCCGTGCTCTAAGTCTGGGAGGTCAGCGAAGGTGCCTCTGTAGATGGAGTTTCCCAGGGAGGAAGGGCATAATCAGGGAGATATTTTGGGTGAATGTGGAAGCGAACCAAGAAGCGTAATTTGAATGGAATGTTTGAAAGGATCAGGTAAATCCATTTCACCACAGGGCTGGCCTTGCCAAAGGCCCGGCAGTCTTTGAACTCCATTGGTTATGTAAAGGCAAGGCTTGCCAGTGGCGCTGGAATCTCTGAAGTCCCTCAGTTACTGGTCCGTACCCCACTTCCTCCTCCAGTGGACACTATGTTTTCCAGTAACTCACTATTTCTTTGCTGGTCCGTCTTCCTCATCACCCCTCTGGTTTCATTTGCTTTCTTTTCTTTTCTATTTTTAAGCTGTGGTTTTTTTTTCTCATACTGTATTGAGGTATAACTGACAAATGACATTTGTATATATTCAGAGTATACAAGGTGATGTTTTGATACACACCTACAAAGTGAAATGATTTCCACAATGAAGCTAGTTAACATATATCTGTCACCTCACATGTCAGAGCACTGAAGAGGTACTGTCTCAGTAAATGTTAAGTTATAAAATACATTATGATTAACTATAGACATCATACTGTGCAACAGATCTCCAGAATTTATTCGTCGTACAACTTGTTTGTACCCTTTGACTAACAAGTCCCCATTTCCGCTACTCTGACCTCCGACCTTTGGTAACCACTCTTCTCCTGTTTCTATGACTTCCACTTAGATTCCACATGTAAGCGACTTGTTTTCTCTGTAGTCAAGTTAATTTCATGAGTCAGGTAATGAGTTAATGAGGAAGAGGATGAGGTATTTCTCTTTAAGTATTTATATAATCTCTGAACTATTCAACACTCCCTTTGCTGATGGTAGTTTAATTCCAGTTATTTCCAAGTTATTGCAAAATCTGTAGACATCTTCAAGTATTAAAAATAAAAACAAATCTTTCTGGAGTTTTCCTGCATTTTTCCTCTTTCACTGTCTTCCCATATCATCTTTTTTTTTTTTCTCCAGGGTAACAAAGACAGATTTTTTATTCAGTAAGAACAAAGAGAAAATTTAGAGCACTTCCAAAGAGAGCTAGAAGTGGGTCCCTCTCATGAAAGAGAAAAGGGGAGAGAGACGGTCTTGCTGTATCATCTTGATACCTTCTCTTTTCTTTCTCCAACTCCCTCATGCACTAGGCCACAGTTCTTTGCAGGTCATTTTTGGGTTACAGTTAGATAAGAAATCTCCCCCCCCCCCGGGTTAAGACCTTTCTCACCCATGTATTCTCCAATAACCCCCCAGAAATATGGCACGGAGTAGAACAGGGAATGCTCTTCCAACCAGCAAGTGTCATTTAGAGTTTTGTTTTAGACAAGAATGTTAATTCAGAGACTCCAGCCTTATACAATCAAACTTCGCATTTTATCAAGTTAATAAGTGAATTAATCATGCAGGAGTGGAGGAGGGCACAGAGATATCTGTACATGCCAGTAAGGGTTAGGCTGATCCCAAAGACAATGAGGTTCATGTCGGAGGACATGCAAAGTCATCACAAATAAAATTCATGTTTGTGTTTCCAGCTTAATTGCTCATGGTTAAAAGGAAAATAATAGAAACGAGGTTTTGTTTACATAAAGGGTGAAACTTTGTCCTGGGAACTTTGTCCTCTTAATAATCCCCAGCAATGTGGCCATTGAAAGGTGACTGACTATGTGGAGTTTTCACATAAAGAGCAGAGGGAGCCAAGTTAGAAATTAAGAAAATTTCACAAAGGCAGTGCCCAGTAATGATTTCCTCTTTGGAGGATCAAAAGTTGAGGCGCCGTGGCTGCTTGGAGGATGCTGCCTTCACGTCGTCAGCATCTTTCTGTTTGAAATTAGCCACAATTTGCTCCCCAGGTAAAGCCACCCAAACATCCCTTTGCATGCTGACTGCCACAGTACTAGGGAACACTGCACTGCTGAAAAATGGGGTCTCCGGAATACTCCATGGCACTGCAGGTTTTGGAAAATGATGTAATAAATCCACTGAAATAACACCCTCTGTCAAAGCAGTTGTGTCCATGAACTCATCGCCCTCCTGCTCCCATGAAGTGCACATGAAGCTGGGGCTGTGCTCTGTAAGTGTGAGGACAGCAGGTGGCCCTTCAGACACGTCCCCAGGTCAAATCCACGGCTGTCTGGCTGGCTGTTCTCCTATTGTCTCCTCTGACACCCTCAATCACGTTCTCTCCCACCTTGTCCTGGGCCTTCTTGGCTTTTCAGGGGCTGGCCTTCCAAATCATTTGGAACTTCACTTTATGTCACAACTTTTTGTCTTGTAGATCTCCCGGTAAACCGTGGCTCAGCTCCCAGCTCCTTTGTTCCTCTCTTTTAGCCATTCGCCCACTGGACTCTCCCACTAGTAACTGCAGCCCCAATCCACACCTGCTCATCACGGCGCTTTCTGGCTCCAGTTTGCTCTTCCCCCCCTCCTTGTGCTTCACACGCAACATCCAGTCCTTACCACTGCAGTTCACAAGAAGGTTCCCTGAAAATAGGTGCCCCAGAACATTCAGGAAGAGTCAGAAATATATTCGAATCTTCTTGTTCCTTCATCAAAACAAAAAACAAATGCAAACCAGCAAAGCAATGAGTTTGGCCCAAAGCACCTGAGAATCATCATGAAGGCTAAACATCACCTGTAGAAACCAGGCAGCACCTGCCTGGCACAGAGCAGGTGGTCAGCAGGTATTTGTCCCCTGCCCTACTTAATGTCGCTCACTCTCTACAATGTTTCCTCCTCTTCCCACTGTGGCTCCAGCTATCCTCTATCAAATTGTTTTATTTTCCCTTAAGGAGAGTTCTGTACCCCCCATCCCCTGCCTGTCAGCCCCTGAATATTCTCCCTTTGTGCAATCAGTGCATACCTAATATCTTTAAAGGGCACAGCACACCGTTCTTTAGTCCGAGTGGGTGTTTCAGGGTTCAGCACATGCACAAAATAAGACAACCATGCAAAGAAAGCTGTAACTTCACAGGAGAAAGCAGCACGGGGTGCTGGGCCTGCACTGGGCAGGAGTATACCCGGGGCACGGAGCAGGTGCAGTGAGAACAAGAGGGAGCCAGGCAGGCCGGGGCCCACAGGACACAGCTGGTCTGGTTGGTTTGGGTCCCAAGTGACCTCTACCTCCTGTCTCCCATGCTTATTGTTCTGTAAATTAGCTCCCACCCTAAACATGCCTGTTGTGAGTAGTTCAGGAGGGTTGATGATTAACTTTTGAACTGGAATATTGTTTTAAGTCTTGGGTTACCCTGATTATTGTTTTCAGATAAAGATTAATATGGTTTGAACTTTCATGCATAAAACTGTGATTTGGGGAACTGGAAGAACGGAATAGTTTTGGAGAGGGTCCTCTCAGTGTTGTCCAGAATCTCCAGCCTTGTAACAAAGTTGGGTGGACCGATTCTGGTCTCTGCATATTGGCTGAGAGTGACAGGTGGCTGGACCCTCCTCTCTGGGAACAGGTAACAACACCTCCCCTAGCAAGCATCGCTACCCACAGGGCCCACTGCAGCTTGCTTTCCTGGGGAGAAAGGGGTGATTCAGAATTTCCCCCAAATGATTTAAACCTCATCCAGATAGGCTTCAGAGAGTTGACAGCTGCTGACATTGGTGAGCTCCTCCTGGTGCCGAGCTCTCTTCTAAGGCTTAGTGCAGCCCTCAGGGAATCACCACCACTCTGGGCCAGATGTTCTGAATCCTCAGGTTAGCTCAGGTAAGGCAGGAAACGGAGGTGATTTAGACGAAGTGCTTCGAAACCACCCAGGGAGACTTGAACTCAGGCAGTCAGGCCTGAACAGTTGGTGGAGGACATGTGGAGAGGGCATCAGAAGCCAATGATCATGGGATCCTGACCTGAATAAATCCAGAGAAAAATTCTACCCTGGGGGGAAGGAATGAGGGGTGACTAGCTAAGGCCTGGGCCTGGGGTTGGGAGGAGAGCAGTTATTTGGTATTTGGGTATTTGGTATTTGCCTCCAGGCTGATGCAGGCTTCCCACCCTTCCTCTTCCCCACAGGAGTGCAGAGCCCTTGGGCTGAAAAGGAAGCTTTTAAAAGAGCCATCGATCTGTGGCAGGGAATTTGGCAGGGGTGGCAGGGGCCTTGCTGGGCGCTGAGTGTCCCGCTTTAAAATGTGGTGGATTGTGGGCTCCTGCGCCTATTAGCCCCAGCCGTGGATGGGAAGACCTGCTTACCTTTGTCCACAATTAATAGCTTCAAAGATTTTAATTTCTGTCTAATTAGTATATGAAAGATATTCTCACTGTTTGCTAGAAAGGAAGATCATTTTTCTATGGTATTTTTTTTTTTTTTGCCATTTTAATTTCCTCTTCTCTGAATTGTCTGTTTATTCCCTTTACCCATTTTTCACTTTTCTTCTCTGCTCCTTTCTGCCTTTTCCTTATTGATCTGTAGGAGTTCTTTACGTAACTCCAGGCGTAATCCAGAGCTACAGTAGACGTTGCTGCTCCTTATGTATGTTATAAATATTTTCTCTCTGTTGCTCATGTACATTTCAACTTAGTTGGTGGTAGCTTGTGTGGTATGCGAGTGCCCTAGAAAAAGCACTCATTCATGTGGACAAGGATATCTACTGGCGTAACCTGGAACTGGGAGAGAGTTGAAACAATCCAAATCTCTTTCAGCAGTGGAATGTTTGATTAAATTACATCAGAGCCAGCCTATGGCCCCTTCCACAGCATTTTAGAGGAATAAAGTCCAACTGTTTTTATTAATATGGGAGTGTCTTCCAGATTTGTTCTTTAGCAACAAAATAGGTTACGGAATGATAGCTTAATATTTAACATTTTTTGAAAAGACACACACACAAGTAACAATACTATATATTTCCTGCGAGTGTGTGTATGCAGAGAGAGAAAAGGAACAGAGATTGCGTGTGTGTATATATATTCCTTTATTTGTATATTTATAAAGGTATAAATATACTTCTGTGAGTATCCTATGAGCCTATTTTCTGGAAAAATATATAACAAATTGAAAACTGAAAACTGTGGTTACTTCTCCAGAAATGGAAAGGATACAATGCTTGGGCTAGTAAGAACTTCTGTCTTATCTATAATATTTAAACCTTTTACCGGGAGATTGTTCCTGAACATTGTATACTTTAAATCACCTTTAAAAAGAAAACAACTGTGGCTCAGCGAGTAGGGCGCTGGCCCCATATACTGAGGGTGGCGGGTTCAAACCCAGCCCCGGCCAAACTGCATCAAAAATTAGCTGGGTGCTGTGGTGGGCGCCTGTAGTCCCAGCTACCTGGGAGGCTGAGGCAAGAGAATCGCTTAAGCCTAAGAGGTGGAGGTTGCTGTGAGCTGTGACTCTACAGCACTCTACGGAGGGCGATAGAGTGAGACTCTGTCTCTACAAAAAAAAAAAAAAAAAAAAAAAACAACCAAAAACCCTACCCCCCCCAAAAAAGAAAACTAGAGGGCAGTGCCTGTGGCTCAAAGGAGTAGGGCCCCAGCCCCAAATGCGGGAGGTATTGGGTTCAAACCCAGCCCCAGCCAAAATCTGCAAAAAAAAAAAAAAAAAAAGAAAAGAAAAGAAAAGGGGTAAGGCATTTCAAAATAGTAGTTGAAAAGATTAAAGAAGGAAACTGGGAAACCTGGCAGCTGAAGTCAGGGGCTGAGAGTGATGGTGACGGCAACAAGAGAACAGCAGGGCTGAGAGGACAGGCTGGGATAGCACCCTCGGAGGTGTCGCCTGCTGTCCTAAGCGCTTCCCACATACAAGGCCGTTTAGCTCCCCACAAAGGTGTCACTATGATATTTCCAGGAGACACACCCAGTGCCCTGGATCCTGTCGTCTACATAAACTCTCATCAAAGAGTTTTCATTTGGCCAGAGAGTGTCCCCTTGGAGGAATTCCAGCAAGTGAAGTATTCTCCACCTCTTAGGATGGACTGTTGTCTGGCACTTTGGGGGAAGCTTAAGGAGCCTTAGGAGTGGCTGATCTGCCCGAGAAGGTCCTGAAGGCTGCGCCCCTGCTCTTGTCCCATTGTGGCTGTGTCCCTCACACTTAGCTTCCAGTCTGCCACCGCACTGCCCATTCCCGTCCCTTGGGTGGGGGATTCAATCCCGATGCACTCTTTCTCCTCAGTCTCTGTACTACCCCCCAAAAAAGAAGATGACTTCTGACAAGCTCCTCAGCTGGGCAGGCCAGGGCATCCTGAATTCACTTTCTGTTACCTCCACTCACCCTCTGGGGACAATGAAGGTGTCAGTCTGCTCAGACAAGGTCAGACCCACCACCGGCTGTCCAAACCTAGTGCTTGACCATTAGCTGCTATGATAGAAACTGTGAAAGCACACAGGCCTCCTTCCACTGCACGTGGCCCCATGGGCCTCCCTGAGGGGGTGCAGCACCCCATGGAGGTCTCACCTGCCCCCACTATATTCCAAAGCAAAGTGGTCTCCATCCTGAGACCTAATCTTTCTAGGGCTCAAAGGGGCCAAAGAAGGGTCTTAGGGCACACATCCACTGCGTGAGGTCAAGGGTTATGTTCTTGGAAAGAAAAAAATTATTTTTTCCTAATTTTGCTTGCAAATTTCATAATTCATTGATTTCTCTCTTCCCACCCCAAATCCATCAGGGCAGATGACCATGCTGTCATGTTGCATGTAATGTGCTACCACCCATTTAGAGAGTTAGGAAGAAAGACAATTAGTGTTTCCTGAAGTCTTTGTTTCAGGCACTGTGCTGAATCAACATCATAGGATTTAAAACTCCATTAGCTAATGAAATCTTTACTCCTGGTTAACATGTGATGAGTTAGAGAAATATGTCTGAAGTTACTTTCTCACTGTTTGACACGATGCCTCCCCCGTTACAAATCATCATTGTTGAGATTGCTGGTGGTTCTGGTTTCAGAATTCCCTTTGTAGACCTCCCTTGGTTTTGAGGAGCAAAGCCGCCGGAGAAGAGGCAAGGGCAAGCTTGTTTCCAAAAGGACTTCTTAGGCACATTCTATAGGTGTTCCCAGGTGGGCAGAACTCACTCTATATGCCACACTGCCCACTGTGGGCTACATGTTACAGAATCAGTGCAAGAAGTATCATGATGATTGTCTCAGAAGTGAGAGTAAAAAGGAAAAAAATAGGATGCCACAGAGAGAGGAAACAGCTGACTATGAGTGCACGTGGGCTGGGTTGACTAGGGAGGCTGAGAGCTCGTGGAAGGGGAAGTGCATGAATCAAGAACAGCGTGGGTCCACTCCAGCTCACTGCTATGGGCTGTTGGGTGTCTTGAGGCACGATACTGGAAAGTGGTCTTTAAAGTTGTGTTTCTCAGAACATAAGCAGAAAGAGTCTCTCATGTTGGAGACACAAGCAGACAGAGACTCCAAAACAACCTCTAAAATAGTAGATCTCCACGTGGGCTTAGGGTGAACCAGCACTGGGACAGCAGAACAAGGGTAAACTAGAGGGAGGGGAATTTTCAGATTGTTATTGTTATTCTAGACCTCTGTGAATTCATCTGCCCCACCCCCACTGTCTTCCCCTTCAGTTGATGATCTGATAGAACAGAGAACAAAAACTCCATTTGTCCATAGGTATTAGAAAAGGGAGATAATGTGTTTGTGCGAGGGGGCGGGGGATGGATGGCCAGCGCTATCGGGTGGCTAGGTGGTCACTGTGTTTTCAAAGGCCAACCAAGTCTCCCTTTTCACTTGCTGACTTCTTATGGTTAGGTTGGCTAACTGATCGAAAGACTCTGTTTTTCTAACCCCTTCCTTCTGTCTCTGTTCATCTGCCTGCTTCTCAGATGCAAGAAGAGGTTACACTTTTGCACTGTGTCAAAACCGGCATTGAGTCCCAAGTGTTACAAGAAGTGACTCTATTCAATAATAATATTTAGGAGAGGAATTTTTACCTGTTATTTCTCATATCTTCCCCTCCACTGAGGTGCAGTGGGTGAGCACGTGCGTGATCTGTGGGAAATGATACATCTAATGTTTTTTGCTTTCATCGCTGTTTTTCTCCAAGTAAAATCTACCTTCTACAGTAACACTATTTGCAACTCTGATTTATTTATTTTCCAGGTTGTCGAACTTTGTTCATTCTTGCTTTTCGTCTTCCTGAGTTTCTTTGTTTATGGGTAACTCTTGCACACAGCATAAAGCATACGTTATTGACACCTCTTTCTCTTTCACTCACTCTCTTCAGTCACATACCTTTTAATAGAGAAGTTTAATACACTTACATTTATTCTCATAACCATTTAGCTTGGTTATCTGTCACCTTGTTTTATGCTCTAAATTTAATTTCTTTCCTCACTATCTCCCACGAAGTCCATGTTTTGCTATCGTAGAATGGCAGAAATATCACAGATAACTCATTCTATCATGTGGGTCAAGATTTTTATTTTTCTCATTACTAATGATCTTGATTTCATTCACCCAATTAAGATGGTGTTATTCAGGCTTATTCTCAGTAAAGCTGCACTTTTTCCATTTGTATTTAAGAAATATTTTTGTAATACATTGAAGATATGAACATGTCCTATTCTTCATTAAACTCTTCATTTATTTGTTACTTTTAAGTATTTCAATGAGTTAATGGTTTTTCATTGTATTCAGTGGGTTATACTATATCACTGCTATTATTTATTTTAATGCTCCTTTTGTTGCCCCTAATTTGGTAGAGGGAGTTTTCTTAAACTGGCACCTGGATCCTTTTGCTATATCTCCAGAATTTCTGGCACAGGAAGATGTTTCAGTCTTATCTTGTCTTTACCCTGTTTCACTCCTGCATAAGCCATTTCTCCAAAGAACACTTTTAGTGGAGAATGGTAGTTAGAAGCCAAGATTTTGGTGCTGAGTGTGCTCCTTACTATTGAGATACTGCTGCTCTCAAGACTTCTCATTGGACAAAGCTAGCAAATGCAGACACACACACACACACACACACACACACACACACACACACACACAGGTATTTTTAATTAGTAGGATCTGATGGCAGAGCCAGGGCCCACATAGCCACCTACTGTATGGAACAGAAGGGATTTAACAGCATTACTTTGGTAAGGAATAAGAAAGGAGGGAATTCAGCCACTTTCCTTGGCATAGTAGGGGGTGTTCCTTGGCAAAGAGACAGCCAGATTTCTAGCAACTGCCCAAGAAGGCTTGAGGCCTGCACAATTGAACTTGGACTCTACATAGAATATCCATGGAATTGGAAAATAAAATTAGTGATATAGAGGGCCAGGTTGACAAACAGAATGTTGAGGAAAAGAATAATAAACAGAGAAAGGTTGACTACTTCAAAGGATAAGCAACAAAGATCTGTGGGGGAGAAAAGACCATATGAAAAAGAACAGAAATAATACAGAAAGACATAGAATAACACTATTCTGTCCTAAACAAGAATCTAAATAGATACTTAAAGAACCCACTGATAAATATAGACGAATGTCCAGTAATCCACGTAAAAAATTTCAACCACTAATATTACAACTACTATGACTACTACTAACTACAAATACATATGCACATTCCAGAATATACAATGGAACCCCCATTGCTGACCAACTCTCTTGGTTGCCCACCTCCTTAAGTTGACCTAATTTTTATAAACCTGACATGCACCACACAAGTGTATCAGTACAGTAAAGACTAGTTCCTTATGTTGACCACCTCCATACATGGGCCATCTGTTACTGTCCTTTGAGTTCCTTTGAGTGGTCACCTTAGAGAGGTTCTACCGGTACCCGATCCCCGTACTGCTCCCAGGTCTTTAGACTAGCAAGTGTTCCTGAGGCCTAGTACTGTGTATCTATCTCCTTTGTTGTCTTCTTACCAAGCTCCATTCTTTTCTTGGCTTTCTGGGGGCACTTTCATATCAGCCCTGGGTGTCCTTTTAACACTTGATTCCATCTGAAAGACATCTAGTGAAAATTCATGGCATTTTCCCTCATTTGCAAGACAACCTTTCCAAATTTACAACACTAGGGTAAGTTTGATGATGATGATGGTGATTTTATTCTCCCTCCATTGTACAACTTCCTTGATAAATTATTTCTTTTGAAATTGGGTAGGAAAGAGTCTTATACCATTAAATTTTGCAGGCATCTATTTGACCGTTGTATAACATTTCCTTTTTTTTGTCTTTGCAGTTTTTGGCCAGGCTGGATTTGAACCCGCCACCTCCAGCACTTGGGGCCGGCGGCACCCTACTCCTTTGAGCCACAGGTGCTGCCCTGCAACATGTCCTTTTAACAGCTCTGACAATATGAAGAAAATGTCACAGCCAAGGCCTAGGAAAGTAGATTAATTCAAAGTTTGCCCTTCTTGTAATATCTTTCTCACAGTGAATTGGCACAGACCACTTCCCACAGAAAGTAGATGTTGGCCCCTGGTTACTTGGCTCACATTTCCCCACAGACAGCCAGGACAGTATACTGGGCTTACACGTAAGGACTCTCCTGTCTTACACTTGTCCATTTAGAATGGTAGATTTGTAGATTTTTTTAATTCCCAACATGTCAATGGCAGCTTTACAATGTTTCTGGCCTTCTTTTAGAAGCTCCGAAAAATGTTCTTTGTTTTGTTTTAGTCACATTATTGTGGTTAATGGAATATTGTTAAGAATTAAAAACAGGACTTGACTTCAAGGCCCAAAGCTAAAAAATTCTGATAGCAAAGGTCCACCGGAATGCCAGATCTCTTAACAACTGTGATGCATTGTTGTGAAAATCCAGATTCCAAAAATGTCAAACAATATCTAACCTTCAAAAAAGAGAATGTTATCTGAAGATACTATGCTCTAAGCAAGAAATCTAAGCTATAGTTTCTCTTACAAAGAGAAGTATGTGAGAAAAAAATTGCTAGAGTTTTCAACTATAACCACAAGATTGATTACATTTAGTTTTCTTGGTTACAGAAAATTCACTATACCAAGAGTTCAAAAGGCTACTTTCGAGATCTGTATTCATAAAACACTACATATGCTTAATTTTACAAAATATATATTTCTGTGCCTCAGTTTATTCATTTGAATAATGGGATAATTTTTTTCCTGCCTTCTTAACAGGATAGTTTTCACAATCAAATATAATAATGGAAATTAAGATCCTTTCTAAATCAAACAAATATATATTGATGAGTAGTCTTTGCTTCAATTCCTTTGCTAGCATCTTCTCAAGATTCATGCTGCATGCTAAAGTAAATTTCAGCCTGTGGGCCTAGCACTCCATTCTGTAGTTTCTGAAAATGGCAGTTTACCCCCCAAAGAATTTGCTTTGGTTTTGGAAATAGGAAATTAAAAAAAAAAATCATAAGGAAAGTTAAGAAATGGTGAGATTGGAATCAATTATGCAACATGAAGTTATAAAAATTTAAAAATGAACCTGATTTTGGATGTGTCTTATGCCCTACAACAGTGGTTTACATACTTTCAACCAGGTAAATGTTTTTTCCAAATGAAATTTGCTCAGAGGTTCAAAGCATGAAACAGAAAACACCAGAGTTTATCTGGTGAAACAATGGGCCCAGAACCCCCTCCCTGGTTTTCTCAGCACTGGGAAAGGGCTCCTTTGGAAACCATTGATGTTCTTTGTGATGCTTTATCTAGCCACAAGATCCTTGTTCACAGTCCCCTTCTCAAAGAAGTGTGGCACCAACAATCTATAAGGTGGGCATTGTTCTGCGGAAGCACCAGGGCCTTGGGGGCCCATTGCTTCTAAGCCACCAGTTTTGGAAACCTTTGATCTCATTAACTCTTTTATCCCATCCAAGAATAACTTCTAAGCATCTTTGACCAGCCCTCACCTATTGACTGCCCTTCTCTCTCTCTCTTTAAAGAGACAGCGCACTCCGAGGGTTCAGCCTTTGTAGCTGTTGAGAATGCAGCATGAGATGGGGCTGGAAGTGCAGTGCCCACAGCGTGGACCCTCTGTCTTGTCATTAGAGCCTCTCTGAGAGTTGGCTGCCCTGTCTCACCCATGGTCTTTCCCCCTGTTTGGGGACAACTGTCATGGCCCCTCTACATCTTCTCTCTAGTGCAAACATCACAAATTCCTCAATTTTCTTCAACCCCCTAATTATGCTAGTTAGACTAGCTACATTCGTGGACAAAAGTTGTTTGTCCATATCCTCGTTAATATTTGTGACTCAGATTTGAACCTAGCCCTTCAGAACTGGTCTCCTTTACCCATAGAAGCATTTCTAGGCCCAAACATTCTTTAGGAAGATACCTAACTATAGCTCATTTTATTGAAGAGCTATTATTTATTGAACCTGGAGGCTGGGTTGTGATTCTTGCCCACAGGGGATGCTGCCCTTAAGTTTCTTGTCTGCGCACTTTGCATCTTTCCTGTTTTCTTTACCTTTTTTACTCTATCTTCCTATTTTAATTGCTGTGAACTGCCTATCAGCACCCTTGATAATTATCGCAACGGCTCAATAACATAAGTTCATAGCAATCTTCACTGTGTGGTAATTAAACAGGGACTATGTTTCACCACTAAATTTTTCACTGACCAGTGAAGGAGGCTTGCTTGGAGCCAAACATTTGGTAATCAAGCTAGAACTGTGGAAAAGTCTTAAGTCTGTTTAAAGTTTTAGCATCTTCACAGTTATGCGATCCACCAAAAATAAATAAATCAGTATATTGTAGAATTTTCAAGTTAGGGATTTTGGCCTTTTATAATACAGTCATTTGACGCCTTTTTAGCACCCCAGATGGGGATATTTTGAACTAATCAGACACTGGAATTACATTAAACAGTTTGGAAGGGTTTGTGAGCATAGTAGCCGCTGAGCAGGGTGTTACTGCTTTTTGATTCAAAGGCCCACATGTGTAAAAATATTTACTCTCATTTGCAGCATTCTTTCGCCCAGTCTCTGTGGATTTGTGAGTTTTGAGATACAAAGGAAAGGAAAAAGGAGTAAACACTTTCTACAGTGAATAAAAAACTAGGTATGCTGGAACCATCTTTCCCCCTAGGCTGACTATTGGTGTCTTCTGGGGAGAATCTGTAGCAGAAAAATAGCAGTTAAACCATCTCACTTTTGCAATTGGCTCATTTCTGGGATCACACTGTGTGGTAATGTTAAAAACCTTTGAATGGAAATTGCTGCCGTTAGTGGGGTCATTATGCAATCCCGCTCTGTCTTCAGAGACACCTTTTGCTTCCCATCGAGTTTTCATAACTCTAAATCAATAATCACTTGAGTGGCAGAGCTAAGTGGGATGTCTCCAGATCATGAACTCCAAGAAGGGAAAGCCCGTCTGCGAACTTGGCTAATACTCGAAAATTGTCTTGTTGGTCAGGCCCTCCTGCTCCATCTCCCCGCCTCCTGTCAGGCCAGGAACTAGCCAATGGAAGCAGAAGTCACTTAGTGATTTTATGTGTAACGAGCTGCATAATGCCAGCATTTAGAATGCACATCTAGTTTTCAGTATGTCAAATCTAAAACTTTGCATCATAACATTACAATAAATCAGAAGGAACGAGATCAGTGAAAAACAAATGTTGGGGGGTAAAAATATTGAAAAAGTTTCTGAAGTTATGTTGAAATGTTTTTTTGCTCGGTTGGTTATCAACAGACGGCTTCGTGTCTTGAGTAATTTAACCAAAGCCAAACTGTACTTGTATAAAACATTACTATTTCCTGTTTCTGTGTCTGGCTTACATGACTCTGTCTTCTGCTTTCTAGTTTGATTTTCATAAAGTCAAATTTCTCATCTCACCCTTAGGGTTTCTTCGTTGGGAGTCG
Source organism: Perodicticus potto (assembly GCA_963574655.1). NCBI lineage: Eukaryota > Metazoa > Chordata > Mammalia > Primates > Lorisidae > Perodicticus > Perodicticus potto. The sequence goes on along the minus strand of CAUYRH010013388.1, from coordinate 82,814 downwards.
ATACTGGTTGCTCTCCTTGTGGGTGAACTGATACCCCTTAAATTAGAGGGTGTTGGGGACACTTCCAAAGACAGAGAACTTGACTCTTGAAGTGGAGAGGAAGTGTGATGAACAAGGAAGAGCCTGTCTTTTCGAAATAATCCTGGGGGACCCCAGCCAATCCGGGAGGTCCTTGAGAAGTACAGGCTGGGAATTAGCTGTGGAGTTCAATGAGTAAAGGGAATAAAGTGCTGACACTGGTTATATGATTATTACGTAGGACACTAGTTTAGATTTTTACATGCATGAGCTTCTTTAATGCACACCCTGACGTGGTGTTATTCCTGGCAGACAGCAGAGAAGTCTATATAAACCCACTCTTACTAGAGTAGGTCTGCCCTGAACAAGCGGTGTGAGCTGGAGGGGAGGATTGCTTCAGCCCTCAGTGACAGACATTTCTCATCTATGAAATCAAAGGATAACCATCAGCCCTGACTGTTTCTACCCTGTTTACAGATAAGGCGACAGAGGTTTCAGAGCTCACTCACAGACCACGGTAAGGAAGCGATAAGGCTGGAGATGGTGCAAAGTCCATAAACCTGACCTCCACTCCACCTGGCCTCTGCTGGTGACATTTTAAATATGTGTTTCTTCCTTTTTTATTTTCTCACCCTGAAATGGTATCCGTGGTGATATCATCTCTCCCATCACTAGGATATAGTGCAATGGTCCAACAGAACGAATAGTCGTTTGTACCTTTCCATTAGCTATTCTCAAAGATTTTCAGACCCAAGGCCCCTTCCTAGAGTAGGTCTCTGACAGATTCACTGAGGGCAAAGGATGTGAGAGGCATCTTGCTGGGATCTGGGGTACGGTGTTTGTTAGTCAACGCTGCAGAGTAAGTCACCCCCATACTTAGTGCCTGAGGATGACAATAAGCATGCGTTACTCACATGGTCAGGACTCAGGGGCAGCCTAGCTCAGAGGGTCTGGCTCAGGGTCTCTCCTGAGGCTGCAGGGGGTTGTCAGCCCATGCTGCAGTCATCTGAAGGTACCACTGGGGCTGGAAGGACTCTTTCCAAGATGGCTCGCTCATGTGGCCTCAGCAACTCACCACGTGGACCTCTTTATAGAGCTGTACAAGTATTTTCCAGATGTGCCAACTGGCTTCTTCCAGAGCAAGTGAGCTGAGAGGAGAGGGGTGGGGAGAGCAGAAACCACAAGGTCACTTACCATCACTTCTGCTGTATCCTCTTGGTCCCAGAGACCAACCCCAATTTCATGTGCAGGGTGGGGGATGGGGCCACATGGAGGGTAGGGATTATGGGGGACCATTTTAGCCACAGCTACCATCTTATCCTTGTGGGACTAGTCATATAGTGTGAGTGAAGCTAATGAACATGTATTACCACCTGTTTTCCTAAAAATCATTATGATATTTAAGGGCACACACCACATTTTGGGTTGGTTTTATCCCCATAAAGCAAGAGAATATAACTTGAACATGTGTCTCCTCTTAACTCTTCCTCTGAAAAGATCAAGGAAGAAGGTAACCTGAACTGAGTCCTGGGTGAGCATCACCAGCAAGGCAGGTGTGGGAAGCAGAGAGGGTATCGGGAAGAAAGAGCAGTGCACACAATTATTACGAGAATGGGAGAAATGCTGGCCATGTGCTAATCCAGGGCCAAATCTTGAGGGGATTTGTATGCGGTGCTGCTGGAGATTATTTCCTAGGTGAGGAAAGGCTGGAGGATTTTGAGTAAGTCAGTGACACTGCTGCCATTACATGCTAAGCATATCACTTAGGGCCACAGTGGAGAAGCTGGAAGAAAGGTGAGACGGGAAACCCAGCTAGGCTGGTTAGAAGGCCCCCCCGGGGTGCAGGCAGGGTGCCACTCCCAGCCAGAGTGGGCGGCAATGATGGAGAGAATGGGGTGAAGTGAGCCCACAGTATATGGTGGCTGGGTGGGTCCAAAAAACACACCGGCTGTGTGAACATGGGGACAAATCTCCTGAATTTGAATTCCTCAATTCGAAAATGGTTTATAATGTCTTTTAATGTTCTTAAAAACTTAGAGACAGGATGCGTGACGTTCCTAGCACACTGCCTGGCATGGCAGGGACACAACGAATGATAGCTATAAATACACAAAAAAAGAAACCAAGCAGCAAAAAAAGAATTAATAGAAAGAAAGACACTCTAGTGCACGAGTGCACATGTATGTGCGCACACGCGCATACCAAGGAAAATTAACATAAAGGAAGGATTCACAATAAAACTGTAGATTTATCATCCCACCTTTGAGAACTTTGTTTTCTCAGTATTTTCCTTCATGCTCCCATTGGAAAATGAGTTATCAAGAGTATAAAATCTAACCGGTTGTTTGGAATGTAAGAGCGTGGGTTATGATATGATCCCAAACTCCAAAATGCAGAGAGGCAAGTTGTAGGTCCATAGTTTCAGTTCAGGATCTGGATCCTTCAGGCCTTTATTTCCTTCCTCTTTTCTCCGGTTTGTTTTCCTAATACTAACCCAATTATTTCCCAAGGCCAAACTAGGCTGCGCTCTTTCGCAGTCCCTGATGACCTCTATGGAAGACGGTCTCTTTCTCAGTCTATGGACTACATTTCCCAAATCTACTCTGAGAAGCTTATGGGAAGTCTCTGGACTTCCTACTCAATTTTACTGTGAACCTTGTCAGAAAAGCCCTCTGTTTTTTCTGCACCAGAAATCTCCCTAATTGTCACTGTAGATAGAGAGACTTGTTCTCTTGGGACAATTCTAGTTTATGTGTGTTGTCCCGGTGTGATTATTAGTAGTGGCCCCTCCGTCTCAAAAATATTCAGGTTTGAAGCATGAATTAAATGGTCACTTTATTCATAAGGCATTTTTTTTTAATCAGTGTTCAAACTATACTGGGGAGGGAACCGCAGGAGATGCTCACAGAGGTTTTACCTCTTGGCAGAATAGACCAATACACCTCATGCAAAGCTCTCATTAGTCCACTTTGGGGTTAGTACCATTTCCATTTTTCTATTGAGGCAGGAAAAGCTCATAAAGGTGCAGTCTCTTGCCTCAAGACACCAGACAGCCCATAGCAGTGAGCTGGAGTGGACCCACGCTGTCCTTGATTCATGTACTTCCCCGTCCACGGGCTCTCAGCCTCCCTTGTCAGCCCAGCCCACGTGCACTCAAAGTCAGGCATTTCCTTTCTCTGTAGCATCCTTTTTTAACCTTTTTTACCCTCACTTTTGAGACAATCATCATGATAACTTCCCTTCTTGCATTGATTCTGTGACATGTGGCCTACAGCAGGCAGTGTGGCATATAGAGTGAGTTCTGCCCACCTGGGAAAACCTAGAGAACGGTGCCTAAGGTAGTTGTTTTTTGAAACAACTTGCCAAGTCTCAAAAGAAATTAATGCACTTCAGTATCCATCCTTGACTTAAAGGAGAAACAAGCACAAAACAGAAACAAAAGTAAAATTTAATGAGGAGAATACTTCCTAAATGTGACAGATAATTTATCTCAAACCTTCCTAAGAGCCAATGTTAATGAAATGGTAAAAAGGAAATACCTCCAGTAACCCTAGAAATATTAAAAAAGTATTCCCTTTATCACCACTTTTGTTTTCTTATTTTCTAAGAGCGTAAGTGATTTGATGAGAGAAAAAAAATAAGAATCAGGTAAAAATAAATAGGATAAATGAAAATTTGCAAATGTTTGCATATAATTATTTTTTAATATACATTCATATATTATTCTAAATTCAATGGGAATAAATAAGAGTTTATTATAGATTCTCACTATAAATAAACATGTGAAAATTAATAGCTTTCTTATATACCAGCAACAATAATGTATTTGTATATGTGAATGTGTGTTTGTGTGTCTGTGTATAACCATATATATAAGATTCTCTTGGCAATTGTAAAAAACAAGTATAAAAAAACTAGAGATTTATCAAGAAATGTGCCTGACTTATGGCACATTTATAGAAATTTAATGAGAGACATAAAAATATATTTGAAGAACTAGAAATATATACCACAGTCCTTGAAGGGAAAGCTTATTATTGTAAAGATGTCAATTCTTCCCAAGTTACTTCATAAATTTAATGAAATTGAAGTGAAAGTCCCAAAGAGATATTTGGGGGCAGGGTGGGTCTTAACAAAAAATCTGAATTTGAACTGGAAAAATAAATACGCTAAAGTAGCCAAGAACTCTTTAGAAAGAAGCAAAATTGAGTGTTGATAGAGTAGAATACCATTTCCTCTGTGAAAAATAATAAAATGCATTACCACGCTGCAAGTGTTATAATGCTGTTGCATTGGTTTTAGAAGTAGTAAGTGGAAGATGACTAAAAATATAGACCCCATATTCTCTTCTCTGAAGATACACACACTCTCACACACAACCACACACACATATACATGGATACATACATCTATACACACACCTAAATACATCTTATATACTTGCACATCTATAGTACACATATAAATGTCAAAAATATTTGCCCAGAATATCCGGGACTTGATCTTTTCCAGAAGGAATAATACTTCTGAAATTTAAGTACCTTAACTCTAAAAGACTGCAATATCAAAAAAAATTTTATGATTGCACTCCCCAAAATTAAATATTTAGATACAAATCTAACAAAATCTAATAAGATGTATATCAGAGAAACTAGAAAACTCTGACGAAAGAAATCAAAGAAGAACTAAATAAATGGAAAGATATTCCACATTCATGGATAGGAAGCTCAATGTTGTCAAGAAGTCAGTTCTTCCCAACTTGATATATAGGTATAATGTAACTGCAATCAGTATCCTAGCAATTATTTGTGGCTACTGACACAAAGTTTATTACAGAGATAAAATACTTAGACTAGTCAGTACAACATTGAAGGACAATAACAATTCAGGAACCCACACAACATATCTTTAAGACTCACTATAAAGCTGCATTAATCAAGGCAGTCAGGCAGTCAGTACAGACAGTGCTATTTGTAAAAGAATAGACAAATTGCTCCGTGACTCAGAATGTAGAGCCCAGACACAGACCCATATAAATATAGTGAACTGATCTTTGGGAAGAGAGTAAAGAGTAAAAATAGACTTTTCATCAATTAGTACTGGAACAACTGAACAACCCATTGCAAAATTAAATCAATAAATGCATAAATAAATAAATAATTAAAAGAGATACTCAGGACACAGAACTAACATCCTTCCCAAAATTAACTCAAAAAAGATCACATACCTAAATGTAAAACTTTAAAATTGTATAAGATAACATAGAAGAAAATATAGAAAAGCTTGGGTATGGTGATACTTATTAGATATAGGACCAATGGCATAATCATGAAAGAAATAATTTATAAGCTGGACTTTATTAAAATTAAAATGCTCTGCAAAAGACACTATCAAAAGAATGTGAAAATAAGCCACAGACTGGGGAAAAATATTTGCAAAATTCATATCTGATAAAAGACTGTTATTCAAAATATACAAAGCACTTTTACAATTCAACAATAAGAACACAAATAACCAAATTAAAAAAAAAAGACCAAGTGGCAAGTAAGTATATTAAAAGATGTTCAAAAATATGTATCATCACAAAATTGTATATTAAAACAATTGGATACTACTACACACACACCTGTAAGAATGATTAAAATCTCAAACTGACAACACCAAATGCTGGCAAAGAGCAATAGGAACTCTCATTTATTGTTGGTGGGAATGCAAAATAGGAAGGTCACTTTGGAAGACAGTTTGGCAATTTAATACAAAACAAAATATACTCTTACCATAAAATCCAGAAATGATGAACCTTGGTATTTACCCAAACGAGCTGAAAACTTATGTCCACATTAAAAACTTGCATACAGATGTTTCGAACAACTTTATTCCTAATTGCCAAACCTGAAAGCAAGCACGATATCCTTCAGCAAGTAAATGGATATATGTATGTGACACATCCAGATAATGGAATATTATTATTCAGGGCTAAAAAGAAGGTAGCTGTCAAGAAAGGGAAAGACATGGAAGAAACTTAAATGTGTATTATACAGCAAAGGAAGTGAATCTGGAACGGCCACGTACTGTGTGATTCCAACTACAGGAGATAGTACAAAAGGCAAAACTCAAAAACAGTGAAAAGATAAATACTTTCTAAGGTGTTTTAGGGGACAAAAATGAATATGAGTAAATGGAGCAAAGAGGAATTTTAGGGCAGTGAAAGTACTGTGTATGATACCATAATGTTGGTTACATTACATCACACACTCATCCAAACCCATAGAATGCACCACACCAAGAGTGGACACTAAACTATGGAATTTCGCTGATAGTGATGTGTCAATGTGCATATGTTCTTTGGTGTAACGAATGTTCCACTCTGGGGAATGTTGATGGAAGAGAGGCTGTGTGTGCACAGGAGTACATGGGAAGTCTCTGGTCTTCCTACTCAATTTTACTATGAACCTAGAACTGATTTTAAAATAAAATCTATTATGTGGATTCTCTTTATTGTATTTTTTTTCTTTTTGAGACAGAGTTTCACTTTGTCACCCTCGGTAGAGTGCTGTGGCATCGTTGCTCGCAGCAACCTCAAACTCTTGGGCTCATGTGATCCTCTGGCCTTAGCCTCCCCAATATCTAGGACTATAGGTACCCACAACAATGCCCAGCTATTTTTTTAAGTCTTGCTCTTGCTCAGGCTGGTCTTGAAGCTCCTGAGCTCAAGCAATCCACCTGCCTTGGCCTCCCAGAGTGGTAGAATTACAGGTGTGAGCTATCCTGCCAGGCTGCTGTATGTTTTTCTTACTTGATGATCTTTATTTCTTTTAATTTTCTTTGGGCTTATTTTGTTCTTATTTTTCTAACTTTTTGAAATAGTTACTTTCCATTGATTTTTTTTCCTCTGATTTTATTTTTGATGTATTCATGTAAGGCTATAATTTTCCCTATGATTACTTCTTTAGCTGCATCATGTGAGTTTTGTCATATAGTATTTTTATTCAGTTAAACACATTTTATAATTTTTATTATGATTTTTTAAAATAGTAACAGAAAAAATTTGTTATTATGTATCAATAACCTACATTGGGTTTAGAAAATACATTCTATATTATCTCAATTTTGTAAATGTATTCAGATTTGCTTTATAGCCTTGGATATGTAAATTCTTATAATGTTCCACATATGCTTTCTAAAAGTGTATATTCTGAAGTTAAGGATAATGTTTTGTCTTGGTTCAAATTTGTTAATTTTGCTCAGACTTAAAAAAATTCAAACTGTTCAATAAAACCTACATTCTTTCTTTTTTATTTTTTTAAAAAAGGTAAAATAATGAAAACACTATAATTTATCTAGAAATAGGATGATGGGTTCGATCCTGGTTTGAACCCAGCCCAGGCCTGCTAAACCACACCGATGACAACAACAACAACAAAATAGCTGGGTGTTGTGACAGGTGCCTGTAGTCCCATCTACTTGGGAGGCTGAGGTAAGAGAATCACTTAAGCCCAAGAGTTTGAGGTTGCTATGAGCTGTGACGCCATGGCACTCTACCGAGGGTGACATAGTGAAACTCTGACTCAAAAATAAAAAAACTAAAGTGAGCAATGTTTAAAAGAATACTTATAAAGTAATCAGAACCATCATTTGGTTGTTTGAATGTTTCTGGGGTTGAGAGACCCATCTAAATTATCTACCAATTTACACCAAAAGTGATATTTAAAATCCAGGGAGAAAGAATAGATTTTTAAATAAATAATACCTGTTGCATTCATTTTTTTTATTGCTGCATAACAAATGACCACAAGTTTGATGGCTTAAAACAATGCCTATTTCTTACGTTACATTTTCCACGGGTCCATAGTTTGGGCTCAGTTTAGGTGGGTCCTCTGTCAAAGTCTCACGAAGTTTCATTCAAGGTTTTGTCCAGCTTTTTTCTCATCTGGACACTCAACTAAAGAAAGAATCCTTCCAGGCTCACCTGAACTGTTGGCAGAATTCATTACCTTGTAGCTGTGGGATGGAGGCCCCAGCTTCTTGCTGGCTATCCACTGGGGGCTGCCCCTGAAGCAGAGGTGACTGTAGTTCCCTGACACATTGGTTTCTGTGAAGCTGCCTCCTTCAGCAAGCCAGCAAGTCTCTAGAGAGACTCTTCTAACATGGTAGAGTCTTATATAACATAATGTAAAGTAGCCATGGGAGAGACGGCCCCTCACCTTTACTGTATCTTATTGATAAGAAGCAAGTCACATGACCCACAACACTTACAGGGACAAGGTTGCAAAAAGGTGTGAACCCCGGAGGTAGGGAGCATGGGTGCCATTGTCCCATCTGTCCACCATACTACTGAGCTTCAGGAGTTACTACTGCATATGGAATGCCTAACTGAACACCAAATCTATTAACGAGTCTTTTCTGAATTAATTAATTTAAAATGTAGCCTTAATATACCATTCACCACAACAAACATAACAGATGACTCAGGAAAGTTAAAAATAAAAGACACTAAAGAAGTGATATGTACATAATGAAATATTTATTTACACATTTGGGGTTTGGGGAGGTCATTAAAAATGAACAGCAAAATTAGGATATAGAATGAAAAGACTGCTGATGGACTTAAGTAAAAATTTTAAATACCTTTAAATATCAAAAATAATATTACAACCTAGGAGAAAAAGTACTGATATCTTAAAATACAAAAGATACCTATAAATCAGTAAGAAGCAAATGCACCAATTAAAACATAAGCCACATACAAATAAATCACAAAAGAAGACATATAAGCACCTAATAAACAAAATTCACATTAAAATCCAGTAGTGTCAAGAAGGGACATGTTAAATCAAAGAGACATGTTTTGGTGATGAGCAAAAATCAAAAGGACCAAGACTTCATGTTGCATGGGAGCTGGAAAAAGTCACTTCCATGCATGTGTTCTCAAAGAAGTCATTACTTTTGCCTTTCCAGGGGTGGAAGGTAATTTCATCCATTTACTAAATATTAAAATAATATTTACAGCTATTGGCTCTGTGTGAGAAATTAAATTTTATGATATGCAAATACTTTTACCTAGAAATTTCACTTTTGGAACATGAAAAAGTGAAATCACAACTAGCTATAAAACATGTTCATCTCAGTTTGGTTTTGGGAACTACCTAAGTAGCTGTTTAAATAAATTAGAGTAAGCTATGGAATTTCACGCCATAATTAGTGATGTAGTAACAATAATGATTTGTACATACGTTTGCAATGTATTAACTGAAAAACTCAGAGCACAAAATAGTATTTATTACATATACAGCTGGTCTACAAATAGTTAATATTTATAATATTTATGGGAATGATTCCTGGTGATTTTTTTCCCAGTATTTTCTTTTCTCTGTATTTTAAAAATTACTTATAGTATTATTCATTTGAAACAAACCATCCATATATTATGTCATAATATAAATGATTGTGCTTCTGTTTACCAGGTAGTTCCATAAATCAATATTTATTTGGTTACTTCTGGATTTAGTTATGTGGCTGGTCAAAAACAGATTGGTAAATATTCAAAGTAGGTTATGCTAAGATTAGTTATCTGTCACAAGTGATAAAGGCAGACTAATTAGAAGAGCTACCTAAATTAGCATTTATGTGTTTAATTGATCAAATCTATTTGGGGCTTGTGTCTCCTGTGATGAGATTCAAATGTAAGTTTCCTACATCATCAATTTACTGATTAACCAATTAGAAGTTTTAAAAATTGACTATCTCTAGCAAATAAGAGGGGTGGTTGGAAATGCTGATGAATGTATGACTTAGCTTTGGAAGTAATTTTTCTTTATTCCAATGTATCCTTTCTGGTAATAACTATGAAGACGTTCAGAGGAGCAATTCTAAAGTTATGCCACTGTTAAATGGTCTCTGGTGCTATGCCGATACCCCAGTTTTGTGGCATTGTCAGATAATAACAGAGCTACCCTGTCTGAGAGTTATCTTGAACTTGCTCATTAACCTTTGGAGAACTTGCTATACTGCAGATACCATTTGTAGGGTTTTCTTTTGTAACTCTTGGTTTAGTTAATCTTCAAACCACAAGGAAGGAGGAATTTGGGGTAACGATGCAATATAAATGGCATTACTTATGTTCTCTATTTCAGTACGGTAGGAACTAGGCGTGGGTCAGGCCGGCCTCGTTCTTGCTTCCCTCAAATATCTTGAACCGCTGCTCCAATGTGTCGGGTTTGGCAAAACCTGCAGGACCCTGGGCCAGGCATGGTTTCCTCTTTGATTTCTAAGCCCCTGTGTATTTCCAGGGAAACTTAATCCATATGTTTCTGATTCATTTACACTTAACTCATCAAAATGTTGTCTTGAAGGAGTTATTTGATATCCAACAAATCTTTGGAGCCCTTTTTTAGAGGACTTTGAAAATCTTTATTTTGATCCCCGTAGAAAAGAAAGTTACTCTTTAACTGTGTGTGTGCACATGTGTGTGTTTCAATGAGCAAATTCAGTCACCCTAAGGCATGAGTTCAATCTAAAACTAACAAATAAGATGTCAGCCTGGATTTTCAACTTGGTCTAATGTCCTATGTACTAATTAGAGACTCTTGGGGGGAAGGGGGAGGATTCTCACTCTGATCTAAACTAGTCCCAAGCCCATGAAAATGTTCACCATCTGTTAGCAATATAGGACCTAGATGTGGCTGACAGTCATTGCCCTGATTCTTTAGTCCCAATCCACGCTGAACTATTTAGAATTATTTTGTTGTTACCATGTTTTTTTCCTTAACCTCTGATGTTTTGGGTTAAAATTTTATGCCCTAACCTTAAAGAAGAATGCATAAATGTAACTGCCAGAGTTTGATAGTTGTCTTGCCAATATCCTGGGTTAAGACTGCTTAACTAGCTTAATTTATACCCTCAGAATCGACCAGATTGTGGGTTTTAAATTCTCTTTCACTCAACTCTTTCACTGTTCATGGAAGTGGTTCATTTTTCCTTTCTCCAAAAATACACAGTATGACAAGTTGAGATGGTATTTTCTGCCATTCAAATCAGTGAAAGAGAAGCTGATGTCAGAAAGGAGAAAGCACTTATGTTACTATCTCCTAAGCGACAAGCACTTTGTGGATTTCTTCATTCAACGTGCGATAGGATTTTATTAAGGATCCATTAAACCCCAATGCGCAGGCACGGAGAAGGGTAGGAAGAAAGAGATGAAGGGGATGAAAGAGCCCCATGTGCTGTGTGCCAGGGAGAAGGATAGAGGTGCTGACAGCCATGGCACGAGGGGAGAAACTAGAGGTGGGTCCCCTGGTGGGAAGGAGACGAGCACCAGGCACTGTACTAGGGACTTTATAGGCATCATGTTGTTGGATTCTTACAAAACTGTATGTCTCCCCTGCCCATGTTAAAGATCAGAAAGTGGGCAAACCTGCCCTTTGTGGACAGGCCTTCTGGGCCCATAGTCAGGGCTCCCAAGCACACTGCATATGTGACTGCGGCTCTGGTGTCACGTATTGAGCTGGCTATGAAGCCAGCCACTGTACTAGTCCATTTTTACTTAGGATCATAAACCTTACAACCACTTGGGAATTGGGTATGTTAATCTACATTTTCTTAGATGAAGAGGCTGAGATTTCTTAGATGAAGAGGCTGCCTCTTCATCTAAGAGGCTCAAAAGTTAAGGAGCTCGTTGAAGGCCATGTAGCCAGTGGGTGGCAGAGCCAAGATTTTAAGCGCAGTCTGTCTGTCTGGCTGGCTGTAAATTGGGGACTCTTTTCCCACTACGTCATGCTGCCTTGCACCGTGCACACAAATCACTTTCCAATGCATTCATTTTCCTCTCTAAAGGCACGCATTCATGGCAGAACAGGCTCACACACATAACGCCCTTTTTGCTAGCCCATTTCTCCATTCACGGGATAAAAGATGAGCTGTGGCAAACGTTTTCTTCTTTTGTTTCCATTTAACTCATTTGCCAAGACCTGGAGGTGGACTCGCGCAGTCCGTTTAAAGGCCTTTCTGGGACTGTTAGTCATATGTCTGCTGTCCTTGGTCACCGGTGTTTGGATTGGGAGGTGTCTTTTTCAGTTCACTTCATTTTGCATTCCTATCACCTGAACACAGAACTTTCCAGAGTCCCTTTGAAACATACACCAAAGGTGAGTCTTACGACCTCGTGGTGGTTATTAAATAGCACAGGCAGAATTCTGCCTTTTCGGTGTGGGGTATATAGAGAAAAGTCTGCAGGGGGAGAGTAGTAAGCTTGGATACCTGAGCAAGGGTGATGACAAGCTCTGGGGAAGAGCCAAACACTTCATCCCATCCAATCTTAAGTAATACTAGGGCGCCTTGACATATTCCTGGCACCGCTCAGGGGAGCCTTCCCCCCTACCTTGACATGCTTATGTGCAAATAAATTCAAGCATTGCCCAAGTATAATAATCACAGAGAGTTTTGTGTAATGAGGAAAATTGCCTGTAAATATCTGACAGCTGATGCAGGCTCCATTTGAAGTGGTATGAAAATCAACATGTTCCATGAACTTAGCCTTGCGTCAGCATACCCTGGAGAAAAAGCCATTCCCCAGTTAGAAGCAAGGCACTTCTGGAAGCTCTGTTAACCACTTCGGGGCCCAGAGATGAACAGGACACATGGCACTCTAGTGGCGATCACCAGGGCATCCTGTTAAGACAGCTTAATCATTCTACTTTTACCCTGGGCCTCACACAGAACCAATAATAAAGGTGGAGAATTCTCAATAAAGCACATCTTTCTGGAGGAACAGGTCACGTGCAGCCTTTTCTTTTTCTTCTGCAGATAGGACTCAGGCCTTTCTAGCTCAGGTCTGGGCTACACTGCACCTGCTCTGAGCAGAGTAATCAGCAATAATTGCCGCCTCACCTTTGCTTTCCTGTCCCCTTTCAGTACCTTGCATGAACCCTTTCCGGAATAGTTGCAGCAGAAGACTGCAGGAAATTGCTGCTCTTTTGTCCCCTCCATTCTCCCCACTGTCTTGCAGACACTTATCCTTCCCTCTTTGCTTCTTGTCTTTGTGAAAGACATTGTAGGTCAAGCTCCAAACTCCTCGGGGACCCCCCTCACTTCTTTCCTTGAGAAGCGGCATAAGTCAGTTATGCCAACCCATCCATTCCCACCAACTATTGTTGCTCTTGACTTTTCTTTCAGGGTGGGTTCCTGAAATAATCAGGACAAGAAATGCATTTTCTGCTCACTGGCCCCTCTCAGCCCCCTCTTCCCTGGCATGTCTGCATTGCCAAAGTCACCTGGAGACTTCCTCCTGCTGAATCCCAGGAAAGACCTTCTCCTACCTGTGGCAAACTTTCCTTTCTGCCATTCCATTTGAGAAAGGCCTTCTTCTGGGACCTGTGCACCAGCTTTCCCAGACCTCCTCTCACCTCCCAGCCACCCTTCTCCAGTTCCTTCTGTGCATTTGAATCCCCTCCTTGAGGGCCGTTCATCATTGTCACATTTCAGAATCGCCTGGATGCCTGTGAAACATTCGTCTTCCCAGTCTCTCCCTCAGACCCTTAACTGGATAGATTTGTGCCTAAGCAATCAGACGTATATTTGGGAGGAAATACACCCACACAACTTTGGAAGTTTTCCCATAGCAGTTCCTTTTGGTGCTGGTGACACAAGGGCCACACTGAGACATCCTCTTCTTGAAAGCTCATACCCCTCAGGTCTTATCTGCGACCCTCAGTCCTTCTGAGGGCAGCCCGCTTTATGTCTAGGTGACTCCAACTCCAACCTGCCCACTGGTGTCTTTCCACACTTTATTTCCCACTCATATGATCTTCCTCTTCCTCTCCCTCTCTTTCTGTGCCTGTGTATTTTTCTCTCTCTTTCTCCCTCTCTCTGTCTCTCTCTTCTTTCTCTCTCTCTGGATTTACAGCTTCAGTTTCCTACTTGATTTCCCTAAATGGATGTTACACAAGATACTGAAATTTAACATAACCAAAACTGGTCTCATTACCTCTTGAACCAAACAACCAAAATAAGCATTAACACTCCACTCCACTCCACATACACACGCAAACACACAAAACCTCAGCTCCATTTCTCTTCCTAATATTTCTAACTTTTATTGATGCCTTGGCCATGAGTTAATGATCATCACCCTATGACCTTCTGACCCAAGCCTGGAGCCTTCCCTCCCTCAGCTAATCATCTCAAGACCTCTTGACTCTACTTCTGTAACAACTCTTAAGTCATCTTGCTTTGCTGCCCATTAATACTTCATTATTACGCAATTATATGTTTACAGTGGTCTCTCATATATCTTTCTCGTCTTTGTTCTCAGTCCTTGATTCACCCTTTACATTTTCATCAAAGTGACCTTTCTGAGTGAAAATCAATCACATCACACCCGGGCTGAAACAGGCTGATGGCAGATGCCTCCTTGGGCTTCTACAACCTTTTGTGACACAGTCCTTCCTCCCACCTCACTGTTTGTACTGAACTTCACAATTTGCAACAATTTGAGAACTCTCACCTGCCTCCTTGCCTTCTCACAAGCTGTTCCCTGACACTGGAATGTCATTTTCTACTACTTTTCTTCAGGCTCCCTCCTCTTGGCTAATAGTAATAATAATGATGATAATAAATAGCATTTAATGAACGTCTAGTGGGTGCAAAATCACCGTGCAACATGCATCTTATTAAACCTTCATCACCTTTGAGTTAAATATTAGTATTATCCTGGTTTTATTGAAAGGGAACAGCACAGAGAAGTCAATTAATTTGTCTAAGAACACACAAATAGTAATCTACGGAGCCAGAATTCAGGCTCCTGTGGGTGAACTCTAGAACCCATCTATTTAACCATGACGTTAGAGCAGTGACCTCTAGGGAGCTTTCTCCTGTTGCCTCTTGCACCCCTGCCCTACACTTCTCTGCTCCCGGGGCACCCTACCCTGGCCTCTGTCATCGAGCTTATCTCGTTCGCCTGATAACTTATGGATAAATCCATCTTCCCCCAACCAGGACTTGGATTTCCTTCAGGGCCCCAGAATCAACTTGGTGGTCCATAGCAGATGTGAAATTAAATGCCTATGACTGAACACTGGACAAATAAGATGAAGAGAGAAAGCGAGAGAGAACTTAGAGAGAGACTCTGCATCTTTCTCATCTTTATACCCTCATAGTAGTCACTTGGATGTTTTGTATAATATTGCCTCAAAAAGAAATGTTGGAATGAGTTGAAATATGTATGGATAAGGCTCATGAATTCTTAGAAAAAATGATGCAGAAAAATTGATTAGGAATCAAAATCTCAAGTAGCCAGGTCTTCCCTAAAGAGAGAGAGGAAGAAAGAAGGCAGGGAGGGAGGAAGAGAAAGGAATCTTTAAGAGAGGCTCTATGTCTATTGATCTTTGTGTGCTGACACTATTTCTCACACTGTATCTCCTCAAAGTACTAGAAAGAAATATTAAAAAAACATTATCCTTGCATTAAAGCATATACAACTATACGTAAATATTCTCTTTACTGAAAATGTATTTATTCATTCATGGCAACATGACTGCTTTTCTGAAATAATATCTTTGGTTAAAACCACGGACTTAATAGATGTGCAAGAATTTAGTCTTAAAAGTTCTAAACCGATAAACATCTTTGCTCTCATCTGGAAAATGCATAGTACTTTTTTATACTGCAGCCTACTCTTTCATTATTTTTGCCTGATTACATCTTCCTTTTTTGAACATCTCTTCTATTAATTAAGCAAAGCATCCTTCATTTCCTCATTATGCTCAGCGTTCCTTCTGTACCAGCCATGGGGAACACATCGCTGAGCAAAGCAGGTTTGACCTCTGTCCTCATAAGGTTCACCATCCTGTCTGTTAATAGTTAAATCGTTAATAAATTCCTAAATATATGTTATTGGAAACCAAAAAGGTGTATAAGATGGAGACCCCAGTGTAGATACATAATATTATCTGTGCCATTCATTTTGCATTCATGAGCAAGTGTTGCCTTAAATTATTACTGAAACTCTTTTACGTACACCTGTTTTTCTCAAGCTGATTGCATGTATCTTTAGGACAGAGTGGAGCTGTAATTTCCCTGTAGCTGGTGGAGTGAGTACATTAATAAAACTTCCTGATGAAAGTAGTCTTTCAGTTGTTTCTGGGAAACAGATAATTTGGCTAGTGAAAATCAAGGCTAAAGACAGTCTGTACTGAGGAAATAATGTAACTAAAGACAGAGACAAAGTTTTGTGAGTGTATTTTGAGAACGTGGCAAAGACAATATTATGTGTTTGCCAAATTCTTTCATTTTCTCCCTAACCTCACAGGTGGACTTCATTCCCCAGCTCACCTGTGGCTAGATGGGACAGTGTGAGCACATTTTGGACAATGTAAGAAGAAGTGACATGAAAGACTTCTATGCCTCATCATGGGACAGTCTGCATTCCGGCTTCCCTCCTCATTTGCCAAACAAGCTCAGTGGATCCAGTGGAGGGTTCCAGGTGCCCCTGGGATCCTAGTACCATACAATGGGAGACCCTTGAGTGGCCATGGGGGGGATGACTCTTCAGAATCGATTAGACTGTGAAATAAGGAAAGACTAAACCTTTTATTGAGATTTGAAGTTGTTAATTACAGTAGTCTGTCTTGACTAAAATAGAGAATGTAGCCCTTTTGGGGGTGCCATATTTTTTAGAGGTGAACAGACAAATTTTATTTAATTAACAGTTTTAACACTATTAACTGCCCTCCCAGGAAGCTGATAAACTAATTTTAATATAGCAGAATAGTCTGGAACTGCCTCTCAGGTAAAGATTAGGTTCAGCTCTGGTGCACAAAAGCTTCACAAGAGCAATCTCATAAAACGAGTGCTGTTCTCACATCACTGGCATGTAGAGAGTCGGTATCCCCCGGCTGTACGGTGGCTGCAGGCATTGTCAGGCCCCGGCCCCCTTTATCATTCTGCATCTTCATCCTTAGAATACAGTCTTCATCCTCATTCCTTTTGCTCTATTTTTGAAAGATAATTGCTTCATGTCCAGCACCATATCTGTACTCTGGGTAAGAAAAAGAAAAGAAAAAAAGAGAATGAGTGAGCTTTGTCAAGAAAGCTATGACTTTCTTCCCAGGACCCCTATCAGACTTACCTTGTGTCTGATCAGCCAAGGTGTAATGGGTCCTGGGAAGTTATATTTTACCTGGGCATTGCTTATACAAGTAAAATTGAATTTCTTTTACTAAAAATCAAGATAACAATAGATACTGAGTAGGCATCTCAGAGATTTTATAAGACACATTCATTCATTTATTCATGCATTAAATGCAAGGATAGAATCACGAGTTCAAAGAGAAATGACCCTGTGTTCAAGGGGTTAATATTTACTAGGGGAAAACTGAGTGCCTTAATTAATACAGAATGAAATATGTTTCCCAGAGAAAGGATTTAATTCTATGAGTGTTCATAATAAAGCAACCTCATCTGGAGTGGAGCATTAAGAAATGTTTTCATGAAAGAACAAATGAGTTAAAAATCCAAAAGACTGGTAAAATTTAAGTATATGACAAAGTATATAAAGTATATGAGGCGTACATATGTATGTGGAAAGATTTTCCAGAAAAAGGGAAGGGTATGTGGAAAAATTCTTACACAGAAAAGAGAGAATGGCAAATCTAAGAAACTGAAAAAAATGCAGACAGTGCTAAAAAAAAATGTATACACATTTTTAGAAAGGGAAAAACTATATTAAAATTGTAATACTCAATATATAACGATAACATTTGTTATCTTGTATATCACATATTGTATCTCTTGTAATTGCAGAAGTCAAACGTAACTTGAGTATTATAAATTTAATATGTTTTTTTTCCTTTCTTAAAATGTGTACATATTTTTGGCCCTCTCTCTCTCCCTCTCTGTCTCTCTCTCTCTGTCTCTCTCTCTCTCTCTCTCTCTCTCTCTCTCTCTCTCTCTATATATATATATATATATATATATATATATATATATATATTTGCTACAGATCACAGAAGGAATAGGCAATAGTTGTATAAGAAAGGAAGCATTTGAAGAACTTATAATAAAACGTATCTAAGGATTTGAAGCCAGAGGTTGGGGTAATGGTATGTTCCTTGGGGCAACATTGCCGTACTTCAGGGTGAAGGGTCAGTGGGAAGCACTAATCAGGAGATTGCTATAGGCTGAATGTTTATTCCTTCCCCACCCTTCTCCCCGGGCCAAACAAATTCATAGGTTGAAACTGAATCCCTGATGTGATGGCACTTGCAGGCAGGGGTTTAAGGACGTTATAAGATCAAGAGGGGGAGCCCTCGTGAATGGGAGTAGTGCCCTTTTAAAGAAGAGCCTGAGTTACCTTGCTCTTTCCATCATGTAAAGACTCAGTGAGACGATGGCCATCTGTAAACCCTCTTCCTGGACCTTCAGCACACATCAAATCTGCTGACACCTTGTTCTTGGACCTCCCAGCCTTCAGAATAGTGATAGATAAATAAATAAATAAATAAATTTTTATTTATTTCCCAGCCTTCAGAATAGTGATAAATAAATAAATAAATAAATAAATAAATTTTTATTTTTTTCCCAGCCTTCAGAATAGTGATAAATAAATAAATTTTTGCTATTTATAAGTCACCCAGCCTATAGTATTTTGTTATAGCAGCACAAGGGGACTGAGGCAGAGAACTGATTATGATAATAAGGGTCCAGGTGAGAGGAAATGGTGGCTTGGACTAGGGTGCTGGTAGTGCTTATAGAGAGGAATTAGAACTTCTAAGATATCAAGGGATGAAATGAATGGAACTTGTGATAAATTACAAAAGAAAACTTCAAAAGAACTAATCAAAATTATGCAAGATATTGAATTCATGGAACAAGAATGAAATTTCTTTTTTAAAAGAAAGGGAAAACATGCAAGCTCTTGGAACTTAAAAGTGTGATGACAGATATTAAAAAATATTCAAAGGGAGATAAAATTGAGCAAATCTTTGAGAAATTAGAATAAAAAGTCAGAAATTAGGAGAGGAAAAAGAAAATGTAGCTACATCATCTGAATAACAGGAATTCCAAAAAGAGAGAATATAGAAAAAATAGAGAGGGGAATTATCAAAGAAATAATATTTCAAAAAATGCTGGAAACCAAACTTGCATTTCTAAATCTAAAGAACCAAAAAATGCCCAGCAAAATGAATGAAAACAGAACTATACTAGAACCTGAGAAAGTTTATCACACCAGGGATTAAGTAAGAGAAAATTTTAAAGCTTCTGGAGATGGGGGAAGAACAGCAGGGTGGGAGAAAGAAGGAATAAAAAAAAACACAGGTCATACACAAAGGATCAAAATGATGCTGGACTTGCCAGCAGTCTCAGTGGAAACTGGAAGGCGTTGGATCCATGCCTCATAATTTCTGAAGAAATGGGCAGTGCTTTGTAGTACAACTTGACATTTTAAACTAGACACAGAAATTGCTTTAAGAAAATATTCTTTTTTAATTAAGACAATTATATCAGAATTCATATTGAAGAATTATACTGAAACTCAACAAAGGTAGGAACATAGATACCACAGATGTCCTGAGCAAGAGCTGTGTCACCAGTGTTTGGGCTGATGCCAGATTCGAGTGAAGTGAAGAGTAAGAGGGGACAAAATGTAGCCCACAATTTTAGCCAAGGAAGGATTAATTAATTAAGCCAGGAGCACAACAAAATGTGGAGCATATTTAATAACAATAGAAATAGTCCAGTTGAGAAGGGCAATGGGATGTACAAGACTGACCAGCGGTGGGGTAAATGGCCTTGGGTAAAACAAGTCATGCTCCCAGCCATGAGAAGGGAGGGACAAAGGGGAAACTGGAGGAGGCTGGGGAGACTAGTCTGAGTAGGAGTTAAAGGAGTTGGATCAGAGGAAGCCTGAAATACTCGTGTAGAAAGAAAGGGAGCAAAAGGGCTGAGACTGGATTCAAAGAGCAAACGAGTATCTCCCCAGGGCCTTCACTCTTGGCTGGTTACCAGGGAGCTGTGTATAATTCTCCCACACTGACCTGTCACGCGCTGGGTTCGAGATAGCGCCTCCTTTATGGAAGTAAATGGAAAAAGAACTACCTAAAGAGGTGAACTTTTCCCTGTGTGGCTTCATAAAAGAAAATGGAAGCATATCTGGCAAACT
Source organism: Perodicticus potto (assembly GCA_963574655.1). Classification (NCBI taxonomy): domain Eukaryota; kingdom Metazoa; phylum Chordata; class Mammalia; order Primates; family Lorisidae; genus Perodicticus; species Perodicticus potto. The sequence continues at coordinate 62,641 of CAUYRH010013388.1, read as the reverse complement.
GAATCATGGTGAGCTTGTTCAGGAAAAAGACCAAGTTTAGTATTTCTGGGTCTTGAACACCTAAAATTCTGAACGCTAGTCACTCCTCCATGAACTCACTTTGAGTAAAGAAGAAAATGAACAATTCAGTGAATAGCCTCTTTCGTCTTCTTTTGTCTGTCAAAATCTCAGGACTTTATTTTGGGTAACTGGACACTTGTCCAGGTATTGCTGAAAGCAATGGTCCATGGAGAATGAGAGATAAACACCTCTAAGAATTGAAGTCAGTGATGGCCAGTATTTGGACTCAGCCAAGAGACCGTCTTTGTCCACCCTGGAAACATACCAGACACCTGACATGTAGCTAAGTGTTCCAGAATCATGGGAGAAAGAACAAAGATGTGGTCTAGCATGGTGGCTATCGGCAGGGTACAAGAGTGCTGGGGACGCTTGCCCTAAAATTGTCCCAGGACATCCCAGTTGGGAAAGTGGTGGTAGAGGAAGTGCACGGAAGTTCCAGGGCTGGGTGCTGACATCAGGGTGAGGCTGGTGTTGGGAGAAGATGAGGCCCGAGGGTGAAGCTGAGATGGGAGGGGCTAGGATAACGGAAGTGACTGTCCAATTGCTGACTTTGAGGACTTGTCTGTGGTTTACAAAATGGGTGGTCACAGTAAACCGAAACTAAAAAGACTCCAGACACAAGAAGAAGAGAGCCTGGCAGGCCTGGCAGACCTGAAACCCACATTGCACAGTCAGCGTTTGGCACCAGTCGTCACTCTCAAAGATGTAACGTGTGTTAGAGCCGCCCTGACGCCACACTCCTTGCTGTGAGCAGCAGGGCTGAGGCTCCCAACCACATTCTTCTCCAAGCCTCTGAGCTTTCAAGTTCTTTGCTTTATTTCTTGCCAATGTAGAAGTGAAGATGTGTTGAAGATCATTGTCCCTCTATGGAAAAGTGACTCTGTAAAGAGGAATTCAGTATTCTTCGCCAAACCAAGAAGGCCATTAATTTACACTGTAAAATGGACAGTCAGAGGATGCAAGAAGTGGTACAACTCCGCTCAGAACAAAAGCCTTGGTTGTTGCTGGTGACTGGCTGTTTTTCAGAATCTGACCATGTTTTTAGAATGGAAAGAATCAAGCCATGATGTCAATGTCCCCCATGGGGACTAAACTTCTTTTCTAATCTTACTTCTACCCGTCACTTGGCTCTGTCCATGGCAGCAAAAACAAATGAGACAGAATTCAAAGCGATCTGTACCCTAATTGACAAAGAATGGATTAAATATTGGAGGGTAGGGGTGCGTGGTTTGTGTCTCAGCTCTCTACTCTACAGCAAGGGTCCACGCTTTGGTGGAGATTTTTCAAAATCCTTACTTTGTACCCTACAGTCTCACAAAGGTTCTCACCAGTTGCCAGTACACTCACGGAGCTTAAAGGCTCATAAACATGTGGTTTACCCCCTGGGTTCTCTACCCTGAACTTAGTATCACTGGCGATGGAGCCTGTATTACAGAAATCGAAGGCCAGGGCTAATTCTCATATGTTATTAGAAAGAAGATGGAAAAAATATTCTTTGACCTTTAAATAGAAATTTGTGCTCATAAACAGAAAAAAGATAGTAATATTGGACATATCTTTTGAAACTGATGACCTCTTGAAACTAATAACCACTATAGGAGCCATTAAGAAGAAGAACTTTGGCTGGGTGAGGTGATTCACACCTCTGGGAGGCCAAGGAGGATGGATTGCTTGAGTTCACAGGTTTGAGACCAGCCTGAGCCACAGCAAGACCTCGTCTCTAAAAAAAAATAGCTGGGCATTGTGGCAGGCCCTTGTAGTCCCAGCGACTTGGGAGGCTGAGGAAAGAAAATTGCTTGAGCCCAAGAGTTTGAGGTTGCAATGATGCCATGACACTCTACCAAAAACAACAAAGTGAGATTGTCTCAAAAAAAAAAACTAAGTGTATTTCATGTTCAAAGATTGCCATTTGGAGCTACTTTCTCTTTCTTTGATTGTCGTGCTCTTCGGTGTGATGGTGTTTTACAAAACACACATGCAGGAAACATGGAAGCACTCACGGAGCACGCTCCGGTTGTCATGGGGCATCGACGTCTCTGTTCAGCTGGTGACCCAGCATCTCATACAAGTGGAGCCTCTTTCACAGTCTCCAATATGTCACCATTTAGTTAACAAATAATATAATAACCCACTTTAGTGACTTCTCTATCCTATTTTCTATCAGATACTCAGTTCTTCCTGTTCTTGAGAAGGTTTTCACAAGAGGGAGACAACATGGGCTGACCATGACAGCTGTCCTCGAACACCTGAATGCTATACTGTCGCTTCAGAGGTCCCTGAGAAACAGATTTCAGCAATTTGTCAAAATGAACGAACAGTCTGACCTGACACAAAAGGAGAAGGGCTGTGCTGACAGGTAGTGAGCTGATGGAAGACCACCTCTCAGGGATACCACTGACAATCTGTGTTGGATCACTGTAAGAGTCACAGAACCCACTAGAAAGCTCAACTAATCAGATCTCGTCTTCACAGATTCTGCTTCATTGGGCTGGTGTAGGGCCTGGAAATATGCATTTTTCTTCTTTTAGTTGTAAAAATAAAATAAAATATACAAAATATGAAATAATATAAGGAAGTCAAAATTGCCTGAAATCTCATCAACCATCAACATTCAGTGGCCACTCTTTTTTTCATGTCAAACTATATAAATATATACTTAGTTTATGTCAAGCTATATATGAGTGTATTTCATGTTCAAAGATTGCCATTTTGAGCTACTTTCTCATTTTTCTCATTTTGAGCTAAATTATACTAGGGAAGTGGTTTTACTACCACTGATATTGGTATTTCTGGAGCTTTTTTCCCCACTTATTTCTCCTTATTCCTCCCATGTGTAATCACTGAGTATAATCAGTACTACCAACCTGATATACAAGGTTGGACAATTAAGTTTGCAAACTCATTCTAGAAGAAAGTGCTACATACCTCATTGCTAAATATCACTAAGGTCATCTTCAAAATACTTCCCTTGGAAAGCTATGCACCAATGCAAGCACAGAGTCTGCCCTTCAAAGCACTTTTTCTAGGATCATTTCACGAACTTGTCAAACCTCTTACAAGGACAACTCTGATGGCCATTCCAGAAAAAAAGTTTCAAAATTGCTTTGAGGGGTGGACCACATGCTGGAGGCAGGGCACAGCTTCCCAAGGGGAGTATTGGGAAGGTGACCATGGTGAGATTCAGCAATGAGGTACATAGCACTTTTCCCAGGATGAGTTTATGAACTTAATTGTCCAACTTCATATACTTTTTATAAACATTCTCCATTTTAATATGATCATACACAAAGGTGCAAATATTATATATATGTGTGTGTGTGTGTGAATAATAGTTTTGTCTGTATTTTTCCAAATGGAATTGTGTTATGTATACTTCCCAACATCTTGCTTTTTTCCCACTTAATGCATGGCAAGGCGCCAAATCAGCTGGTATTGATCCCATTCATTCTCTTTAATGTCTTGAAAATGTCCTATGAATATCCTCCAAGTTATTTATTTATTCTCCTCTTTTTAAGAACTCACTATACAGTTTTTGGCACTACTCATGTTGCTGCAATTAACATCTTTGTACTAGCATTTGAAATATCAAGTCTCTGTGAAGTAGATTCCCAAGGCAGAGAATATGGGTTAAAGAATGATTGTGCTTTTCATCTTAATAGACACTTCCAGATTGTTCTTCTAGTCACCAAAAATGTTTGAGTTGACCCTTTTCTCCACATCCCAGCCAGGAGTATTGGTTCCCGTTCTTTTTTCATGATTACCAGTGTGGTGGGTTCTATATTTTATTCTTACTTTAATTTCCATTTTTCAGATCTGCAATGAAGTTGAGCATCTTCTCATGTGTTTCCTGGTGTTTGGATCTGCTTCTTTGTAAGGGGTCTATTCATAGCTGTTGCCTGTTTTCCTTTTGGGTTGTTTCTAAGAGTTCTTTGTATATAACAGCAATAAATTCTTTATCCATCATATGTGTTGAAAATATTCTCTGAGCTAATAGTTTGTATTTTAATTTAGTTTGTGGTTTCTTTTGCACCATTTAAAATTTTATTTATATATAACTATGTTTATCTTTTCTTTTGTGGATACTTCGTTTGCTTTTACTCATGACTCAACCATTTGTCTTGCCACCATGATGGCGAAACACTAGTCTTGGAGACCTCTGAATTCCTTGGTAATTTTATGACTACAAGTCTGAGATGCAACAAAGAGTTCTTGCATCTTTCAAACTCAAATGCCATAAAGTGGAATTTTGCTGTCAGATTTTTAGGTAGATAAAAAACAAGAGAGTCAAATGAAAACCTAGGGAACTCATGAACAGGCAGGATATCCGAAAAATTTTAATACAACTTTAAGAAACCTAGTCGTGATAGAATTCTATATTTAATTGTCCTTAAGAGACAAAAATAGCACTACAGGCCATAGAATTAGTGTTACACTCTTGGGGACACCCATGCCCAGGAACTCTTTCATTCTAGCACTTTCTTCAGGCTTGCCATGCTGGCAACCAAAGACTTTTTTTTTCTTCTTGGCTCGTAAGCCTCTCTACTCAGAATAGAGGGCGTTTGCCTCAGAAGGAAAGTCTGATGTGAATGAAAACCAGCAAATGGAATCCCAGCTCTGGATATCATTTTTTCCTTAAAGAAGCCTAGAAGATTTTACTTGCCAGATTTTCATCTCTGGTGAAAAACATGCGGGGTTTAATTGATTTCTGCAGATTCTCCTAAGCTGATGAAAGGGATGCGTCTCAGTGAAGCTTATTTGTGGGTTGTTTCACATGCATGAACACACACACACACACATCACAGCCCTGAGACTTGACAGGCAGACTCCCCAGCTTGCCGACTTACCACACCAGTGTGAGTCATCCGTTTTCCAGACCTCTTTCCCTTGGGATAATTGAGACACCAGTGGCCACCCCCTTAACTATCTCTGTAAACCCATCCTTAAAGTGATCTGTTTACTTTAACAAGTGCAATGAAATTGAAAAGCAAGACCCTTCTGCTAAAGTTATTTAGTGGTTTGCTTCGAGAACCTGATTTCTTTCTTTCTCTCCCTCTGGTATAAATCTGGCTGTGAGGACTTACACAGGGTAAAGGTATTCTGAACGCTACATGAGTATTGACTTACAGTGTCCACACTTCTACCTAATGTTGTCTCTGTGTATTTAAACCCTTGCTCTGTACAAACAAATAATGATAACTCACTATGTTTGTTGAAGTGACAGCTCCAACTTCTGAGTTCCTGAACATAGTAGGATTTTTACCCAACCTGGAATTGTCCAAATTCCTCCCTTCCCTGCTCTCAGAGGGAAGCAGCTAAGTGGTGTCTTCGGAATTCACAACTCCACACAGGTCTGGGGTTCTCAGCCTCAGGGGGGTCTGCAGTTCTTCATGGCCATCCTCTTCTATAATTAGCTTCCTCTTGTATCCCAATATCAGCCTTCCCAAGGGTCCAACACTATCCTCACATATCCAACCAGTCTTTCAGAACCCCACAAATGATAAGCAGATCTGTACCCCCACCCTATATTTTCCTTGCTGTCAACCCATAAGGCTGGGAAGGAAGTCCTCTACCTCTGAACTGCAACTTTTCCCTATACCTCTGCTCTGGGCTTCCCATCTCTTCTACTACAGTAACCTATCAAGCATGTTAATATCACCCCCTCCCTTATGCCTTGAATCTATCCGGTCCTCTATCAGCCCTGCCCTTCCATCAGTTGACAAACATGGCTTGTCTCTCCGTAGTGTGCACATTTCACTTTGTGTCTTGCAGATACTCTCTCTTGACCTTGAAAGGACAGATTTCTTTTGCTAGCTCCTTTGTACCCCTCCAATTCCAGCCCCACCCTGCCCCCTGTTCATTTCAACCTTCACCAGAGTAATCTGTGTTTACTAAAGAACTCTGCCCACCTGAGTAGGATCGGCCTCATCTTCCTTAAATTCTCTCTAGCACCTGGTCCTGTGTGCGCCTCCACTCCTGAAATGGTTTCCTATTTCACACCTAGGACCTCTTTCTCCCTCCTTGGATTCTCTTGTTAGCTCTCTTGACTTCTCCTCTTTAGGGCCTTGCATAGGCTCTTCTGACCTAGATAGCCCTAAAGCATTGCATAGAATTCTGTCTTTGGTCTTGAATCTTAATATCAAGAGGTTCTCTCTGGGTGACTTAATTCAATATACAAGATTTCAACTGTTAACCTATGTAAGTCGTAAGTTTCCAAATGAATGGTACTTAAGAGATCCAGGATAATTTAACAAGCCCTTATCCTTGAAGAAATTTGTCATTCTCTTTCCCATTTTCATAATGGTTGGCCTAGATTGCCTAGTTGTCCTGGAAATACCCTGGGGAATTTCTGCTTTCTCAGCCACCACCCTCTCCTTACCTTTTGTTCTCCCCGCCTGACCTCTGTCTGGTCACTACCTCCAAATCTGCCCTGCTATGGCCACCTTGGTTAAGGCTGATTTGTGTATCACAGACACTCACAGCCACCCTGCGAATGGTCTCCAGGCCTCCATGATCCACTCCGTCTAAGTATGCACAGTTCCCTCTACGGGAGGATCATCCTACAATAGAGATCAAGTCATGTGATCTTGCTGCTAAAATTCCCTCAAGAGGACTCTGTCCCCATAGGATCTTCCTCTGAGTGACTGAACTTCAGGTGATACAGTAGCTACTCCCTGCCTTTCTCTGGCCCGTGCCCTGTGGACCCACCAGGAGTCTCCAGGAGCTCATGGCCTTTCTCACCTTTCTGACTTTGACCGTGATGTTTTAAGGTCTGGAATGTCCTTTAAATATTTTTTTTGCTGGAGAGATTGAATGGGTGCATGCATGTATGCAAATATATATCTGTTTATGCAAAATAGTTTCATTTTTCCTTTGAAGTCTTTGTTGTCTGTCTTCTCTTAGCTAGAAATAAGTTTTCTGAACCTCTGTGCTCTTTGAAGTCTGGTCATGCTTAGGTATGACTGACAGTGTCATTGAAGCTGCTTTTTAAAGGAGGTTGAAGGAGATGCATGAGACAGTGAGTTAGAGAGCATCATTCGGAGTAGTTTTTAAAACACTGATCATCCAGCAAGCTGATACCTGGCCTCCCACTCCCTGAGTCGTTCCCTCTCCCCCTTTCCTTTCCTGGCTTTTTCTTTCTTTCTCTCCCTCTCCCTCTCCCTGCTTCCTCTTATCACCGCCCCGTCTCAGCTAAAGTACTGATGGGTGTACTAGCTACACAAGTAAATTTAGCCATTTCACATTTTCCAAATAAACTTGAGAGATTTTTTTCCTGTATTGTCATAAAGTGATTCCCTTTAAAAATAAACTTCGCTCACTTGCACAATACCCCTATCTTTAGCAAATGACTGCGTAGCTTCCCTGCCTCTGCCGAATTTTCTCATCTCTCTTTGCCCACTCAGCCACCCCCACCACACAGCTCCTTCGCCATCCTCCCGTGCACAGAAAGATCCCCAGCTCCTGACAGTAAGATCAGTGAACACAGGGCTTGTGGAATATACCAGTGACAGCCTGGGGAGCTGATACGAGGTTCCATTCAACTCCCCGTGAAGCTGAGCCCCAGGGAGCTCTGAAGGGTGAATGAACAGGCTGGAGCACAGCTTAGAGCCAGAGCCAGCACCAGGAGGATGGATCTAAAAAGAAAGAAAACCTAGAACAACTCTGAGACCCATGTGCCCTTATTATAAATAACTCCAGAGCCACTAAATGTGTTTCTTATTGCCAGGTTGCATTCAGCACATTGCACACAGTACAGAATTTAACACTTTCAATTTTATTGCCAACAAAAGACCAGGTGCCGTGGCTCACCCTGTAATCACAGCACCCTGGGAGGATGAGGGAGGTGAATTGCTTGAGCTCAGGAGCTGGAGACCAGCCTGAGCAAGAGCTAGACCCAGTCTCTAAAAATACCTGGGCATTGTGATGGGCGCCTATAGTCCCAGCTACTTGGGAGGCTGTTAGAGGTTCCTGTGAACTATGAGGCCAGGGCACTCTACAGAGGGTGACAGAGTGAGCCCAGGAGTTAGAGGTTCCTGTGAACTATGAGGCCAGGGCACTCTAAAGAGGGTGACAGAGTGAGACTCTGTCAAAAAAAAATTGCAAACAAAAAGGAATATCTGAGCAGGAATGAAGTTGGAGGTGACTGCTAAAATCCTTCAATGGGGCCCATGAGCCACAGAATAAAAGCCAAATTCTCGTCTCCTGTTTCCCCTTCCCAGACACACTCCCTTCAGACCACAGGACCTCACTGGCACAACTGTCTGTCTCACAGCCCTGGATCTTTGCAGGTGCCCTTCCCTGTGCCTGGAATCTTCCACCAGTTCCTGTTCATCCTGCAGGACAAAGCAGTAGCCCCTTATTTTGAAGCATTGAAAGCACTTCCTGGTGAACTTAGATCCTCCTTCTCATTCAACTTCACTTAGTTCAGAGCTCTGGGACATCAGTATCCCTACTGTACAGCACTTACTTGGAATCTCCCCCAGCCCGGCCACACACTCATTAAGTCCAGGAATGTGTCTCTTTACCTAGTAGGCAAGTGTCCAATAAATATTTATGAAAAGAATGAACAAACAAGTGAATAAACAGACGGTTCTTTGAGGGCAGAGGGCAGTCTTCCTCCCCTCTTGTACAACTCTCCCCATTGACATGTCTTGGAGTGGCTGTTCCATTGTGGTTCTGTCCTAGTGAGGGGCTTCCGGCTGGGCCTGGCCTGAGCCAACCTGGGATGTCATGACCACCTTAGTGAGAAGCTTGCTATGGACACACTGAGCTGTGGCAGATTGCTTCATTCTCAAGGGCAGAAGTAGCAGGGTTGATTTATATCTCCTTACAGGAAAGCCACTGAGGATCAAAGGCTTGGCCAGTGTAACATGCCTCAAAATCAAAAATTCAGCTATGTCTCTCTTACTGGAGAGAATGAAGTCCCATGGATCCCAAATGGAGAATGAGAATAGATCCTGCCTGTCTCGAACGCTACAGAAAGTTAGTATAGATAGGGCATCTCACATTCTTAGGCTCATGCAGAAACCAGCTGTGGATAATTTAAGAGAACATTTTACTGAAAGGATATCATGTACTTCCCAGAAACTCTGGAAAGCCAGAAGAACAGATTCGAAAACTGAACACTAGGAAAGGACAGCAGGGCACCGTGACCAGAGTCTGGCTGCCGAGGCGGCACGGGGTCCCCTGCGGTGGCTTCCTCTGATCCTGGGAAGTTTCATCTTGCACTGGCCTCAGTCCTGACAGCTGACCCCAGATGCCGCTTCTGTTCCTGTAATTTGCAGGAGGTTGCTACCCTTAGAACAACTTCTGCATTGTGGCGCCTTCTTCGTCTTCATAGCTCCAGATTCAGAATACTGTGGGTGTGTCCAATTCCACACCCATATCTCAACTGCAAGCTGGAGTGAGGAACGGCCACGCTGCCCTGTGCAGCTTCTGGAGTGGGTGTGGGTTCATACAACAGGTGATCTCTCAGACATAAGATGCAAAGTACGACGGGAGCCACAATGACCTACATCCACTACATACCCCAAGCTGTCTTCGCTTTAATGACTATGTGAAAGAAACAGGGTTGTTTGCCATCTGCATTTTTAATGCTACCTTCCATCAAGAAAATAAGAAAACAAGACCATTAAAAAAAATCAAGAAATATTTTTTGAGCATGCGTTTCTGTGGAGTACAACAGCGAGTTTGCATACTCTTATCCACTGAAACCTTATAATCAAAAAATGGAAATTAAGGTTTACACAAATAGGAAATCAGTTGTCAGTATCTTTTGAGCCTCAGAGCTCAGAGCAGTGAGCATCTTCCCAGCCTAGGATGCTCGGGAAGTGATCCCAAGCCCTGGGAATATGACTGAGCTGGATATCTAGTCTTGCCCCACTCTGATCCTGTATTTATTCCCATTATTTCATGACTTTTAGTTCTTTGTTAATGTCAGTCACTGTGCCTGGAATATTCTTTCCTGTTTTCTCTACTTATTTGCAATCTATTACATTTTTTAAAGCTTAACTCCAGAGAAAAAAGTGTGTGTGTATTTTAGAAAACAGATATAGAGAGAGCATTACAGAAAATAAAGTGCCCTCAATTGCAAGGGAAGAATTCTGTTTTCCTTGTCTATACTTGTTAGCAAGTAATGACAAACCTGACCCGCTTCGTCTGAACTGATACTCAAAATATAAATTCACATCTGCAGTGACTTACTGGACCTCCTTCTCCTTCTCCCTCTCCCTCGCCCTCTTCTCCTCCTCCTCCTCTTCCAAGCTAGAGTCCCAGGACCTCAGCCTAGCTCACAGCAACCTCAGACTCCTGGTTGAAGGGATCCTCCTGCCTCAGCCTCCTGAGTAGCTGGGACTACAGGTGCCAGCCACCATGCCCAGCTAATTTTTCTATTTTTAGTAGAGACAAGGTCTCACTCTTGCTCAGGCTGGTCTCCATCTCCTGAGCTCAAGCAATCCACCCGCCTCAACCTACCAGCATGCTAGGATTACAAGCATGAGCCGCCACGCCCTACCAACTTACTGGGTCTTTTAAATCGGATTTCCTTAAACTCATGATGCCATATTCATCATCTTCCTTGCCCTCTGGTCTTCTATCAGTCTTAAAAGCTTTAAATTAGCCTTGACCTTCTCTATTCCCTGATCCCCTGGGACCAGTGAGTGATCATATCCTGCCATCCTGCTTTCCTCACAAGGCCTCATGCCCCTCATTTCTTCTCTCTCGCCCTCTCTCTGGCACCGTCACAGTACGCAGGAGGCTTCTCATACCGATTTCCCAAGGCTTCCTGGACACCAGCCTCTCTCTGCTCCCATGCACACCGCACCTTCACAGCACATCCCAGACCCAGGCTCCTCCAAATGTCTGCTATAAAACCTTGCTCTTCAGCTTAAGGGAACCCATTAGATGTTACCTCCTGCCCATGACTAGGCTAAATCCCCTCACCAAAGGCACACCAGTGCTTCAATGTCATGCCACAGAACTCTCCCCAGGCAGACTGAGATGCTGATAGACTTCTGCTGAGCTCTCCATGGTCTTGTTTACTTTTCCTTTCAGAATTAAAAGTATTTGAGTAAAAATTCAGCCTGTGTCCCACTTCTACTTATCTAGGTTACCCTTATTGTCCAAGCCTCTCTTCACAGTGCCCTTCCTTCACGTGGAATGGCTTCCCATTTCAGAGCATTCTGAAAGATCGTTCTATCAATCTGATCATGAATTCAAATGTATCAGTTTTAGCTCCTTAGCTAGAATTAAGGCTGCATAAGTTTAGAGATCATGTCATTTTTATTTGGATAATCCTTCAAATGCCCAACTCAGTGCTAGCTGAAAACATTATGGATGATCAATAAATGGTGATTTGATTTCTGGCAGATATTATACCAAGCTTAATTTTTCTCATGGGAATCTTAGTTCGAAGATGTCAATCAACATCTCTTTAGTAATCACTCCATGACTGCAAGATTATTCAATGAATTCCTTGTACATTCCTGCCTTTTTGAATTGAACATGTTTAAAAGCACCATTCAGGCTAAGTGCAACCTTCTGAGCTGGGTCCTACAGTGCAAAGAGTGCTAGTTCTCAGCTCACTAACAATTCTATCCACTTGACAATTACTAAAGATATTTTAAGTTATGAACTCATTCTTGAATCGCAGTCACCTTGCACAATGTTTAAAGTGCCTGGATGCCCCCAGTATCACGAATATCTGTTCTGGAATGTTTCTCAGAGGCGCCATCTTACAGTTGCTCTGGGCCTTTCCCAGACACAGACCTGTCACAAATACATATATGAGTCAATGGCCAAGTCTCAGGCTGCTGTGTCACTTACTCACACCCCTTGGTTTTTTTCTCTTGGGAATTGTCTGTCTCTGAGAAAATGTGTATCTTTCCTCAATGGCTCTTTTTGTATGTCTTAGACAACGACATGGTTTTCCTTGGCTCAGTATGACTCTGCTGGCCTCAGAGAAAAAAGCCAGGAAGCTGGAAACCACAGAGCAAATGACCATCATCTGCTCAGCTCTTCCTCTGAATGACTACAGAGCAACTGGGATGACAGCAAATGACAAAATAAATAATCCACCACCGGCACTAAGTGAATTTCCATGTTTCTTTGCAAAGAATGGCATCATGTAAGAAACCTCCAAATCACGTTGGATGTTATTTATTTTGACTGTTATTTCTACAAGAGTTTAAAAGTTGGTTCTGAGCAAATGATTTTATTTTCTCCTAGCTTTCTGTCATTTGAGGGATTTGTCATTTTAGTTTTCACAGACAAAGTCAGGCACCTCTAATTATTTGGTGGCAACCATTTGAAGTTCTTGAATAGTGTCTAAGATACTGTTTCTTAGCAGTTTCATGATAGCTACTGAGAGAAAAAATATTTAATTTTATACTCTTCAACTTAGCATGTATTAGATACTGAGACAAGTCATGATTCCAATGGAGTCAACACTGTAACTCTAGTCTAGAAATCCCAGGGATAATTACTGAGTAAAAAGTAGGAGAAGCAGGATGGTAGAACTGTTAAACCATTAGATGAGGCCTAAAGAAGGGAGTGCGAGATTGAGAAGATGGAAAATGGCCAAATGTAAATTTCTTCCAATGATGACTTTAAATCTTCAATAGGTAAGAGGGGCTAGACATTCCCTATCTGGTGACATTGGTTGTCTAAATGGCAGAGACTATGGGAAGTTAGATAACTACTGAGGGTAATAGAAAGAAGATTCATTTTAAAGCAAAATTCAGAGCTAGCCAATATTGGAATGGACCGTGTGAGTCAGAAAATTTCCCATTACCAGAGTGATCTAAGGGAACACTGAGTCAGTCTCCACCACAACATCTCAGGAAGGATTTCTACACTGACTGTGGAGGGCTAAGTGGGCACCAAGTTACCATCAATCAAATACTTTTGTGGAGAGAGGATTTTGCAAAGCTGTGAGTGATGACTAAAGTTACTTCTTATCATGGTATGTAGCCTTTACAAATGCAGCTTTGACTTTGAAACTCTGCATGAAGGAGTTTCAGATTCTCCTAACAATCCTCTTCTCTAGCTGCACTGCAGGAGAAAAGCACAGAAAAACAAGGAGAGTCATTTTGGCTTAAACTAGTTGAACTGGGCTGGCCAGAAAAAAAAAAAAAAGAAAGAAAAAAAGAAAAGGAAACAATTTTTCAAGGCATTGGTGATATGTAGTCTGACAATTAAGTTTGTGAACTCGTCCTAGGAAAAGTGCTACATACGTCATTGCTGACAGTCACCTTCCAAGTATTCCTCTTGGGAAGCGGTGCACCAAAGCCAGTACTTAGTCTGCTCTTCAAAGCAATTTTGGAACTCTTTCTAGAATGACCGTCATAGGTGTCATTGTACAACACACAAAAACAGCCAACAACAATAATGAACCTCACTCAGCAAGATGCCACCAGACATCAACCCGAACACACCAATGAGACACTGATGATATACCAAGGTTACAAAACCTTCCTGAGGCGTTTGTACAGTGCTGCCAATGTAAGTATGCAGTGGCAAGTTCACAAACTTAGTTGTCAGACCATCATACAACAGTTCTGATGATCATCCCTGAAGAATATTAGATTTCTTCTATGTACTAGAAATATAAAATAGATATTCCAAGTCTTATTTTATGGCTGGGCACGGTGACTCACGCCTATAATTCAAACATTTGGGGAGGCTGAGGCTTATAGATCACTTGAGCTCAGGAGTTAGAGACCAGCCTGAGCAAGAGCGAGACCCTGTCTCTACCAAAAATAGAAAAACTAGCCAGAAGGCATGGCAGGTGCCTACAGTCTCAGTAACTTGGGAGGCTGTGTGGATCACTTGAGCCCAAGAGTTTGACGTTGCTTGTGAGGTGTGACACCATGGCACTCTACCCAGGGCAACAGAATGAGACCCTGTCTCATAAAAACAAATCTTTTCTTACTGTGCATGTTTCTTGATGATACAAACAAGGTAACATGTAATGTTTAGGCATCGATACTGTGCCATTTATCTGAGTAAGAGAAGTTAAAGTCAATAGGGCCACGTCATTCTGAGTGGCAGAGTTAAACTCAACATCCCTATCTACTGCCCTCTTACCCCAGCCTCACTCATCACCATAGTTTGCTTTTGAGGCAGGTCAGTACATGGGCTGTGATGGAGTCTGATGACAAAAGGAGGTATCTTTGGTGCCGATGACCACACTGCTGAGACGAGGACTGTTCTCCACACTGTGGCTTGGTTACCAGAGCTAGTAAGAACCTTACATGTATGGGAGGTTAAAATGTGCCCTTCTGCCTATAGGAAAGGGAGGCCAAAGTAAATAGAGTTTACTGTCCAAACTAGCACATTTATGAGAGTCAAGATGGCACTACTGCTAACTGTGCCAGAATGACAAGTGTGAACACAGAACCATCTCTGTAGGTGGGAATGCCCGGTCCCATCCACCTGCTCTGAGCGTCTTCCTGCTGTTGGAGGCGTCTTTGCTTCTGAGTTCTGCTTGGATGTGAGCACAGAAGAGCTGCTTGCTAGTTCCACTTTCTCTGATTATCCAGTTTTACCAAAAGGGAGGGGGGGAAAAAAGGATTGCTTTTTCTTCATCCCTGGGCAATTTCCCTTAAGAAGTTCTATTTCTGTGTGGTAGCCATTCACATAATATTCCTTGAGTTTAATAGATGTAGATATGTTGAATTTTCGCAGACTTATGCATTGTAATTCTCCATTTTTTAAAATACAAATTATCTTTTAAATTTGAGAGAAACATCACAAAGTCTCAAAGCTGCAGATGCTGGCACAGGCGTGAGAAGAATGGCACATTTTTACAGTGCTGGTGGGACTGCAAGCTAATACAGCCTCTGGAAGGAAGTATGGAGAATCCTCAAAGAACTCAAAATAGACCTTCCATGTGATCCCAAAATCCCATTACTAAGCATATCCCCAATAGGAAAAAACTCATTTTATGATAGGGGCATTTGCACTAGATTGCTCATTGCAGCTCAGTTTACAATCACCAAGATGTAGAAACAACCTAAATGCCCATCAACGCAGGAAAAGATTAACAAACTGTGATACATGTATACCATGGAATACTATTCGGTCATAAAAAGAGGGGGACTTTACATCTTGTGTGTTCGCCTGGATGGAGTTGAAACACATTCTTCTTAGTAAAGTATCACAGGAATGAAAATGCAAGTGTCCTATGTACTCAATACTAATATGAAGCCAGTAGACAGACTGATAAACCCACATAAGAGAAAAACTCAATTCGATTCCAGTTGGAGGAGGGGGTCGGAGAGAGGGACGGGAGGGCAGAAGGGAGAGGGATTGGTGTGATCTCAGTTACTGGGCACAACGTTAGGGTATCTGGCACACCTCTTGTGTGCGGAACACAACTACAATAAGGACTCTTCCTAACAAATGCAAACATTGTAACCTAATCGTACGCTCACATTAATCTGACATTTTTTAAAAGACAAAAAAAAAAAATGAATAAATTTGGGGGAAATCCATGTCTCTGAAAAAAAAATCATTTTTTTTTTAATCTGCCTTCCGTGTGCAGGAGAGTTCTGAGATTCTCAACTGGAGCCAGCTCCCATGGCATGATTTTCTTAAAGGGTTGTCATTCTCCTCCCACTCCGACCTCATCGTCAGACTCTGAGTTTCACTTTGAACATTATAGAACTATGATGTGGGGAATGTGAAAATAAAGTGAGAGAGAAATAACTGAGCAAGAAAGCACAGAAATGGGACATCCCTAGGAAAGCAGGTCAGAGTACAATGCAGAGGGTCTGGGGTAGTGGACATGCCTCACCTCCCAGCACCCACACCACTTGCATCTTTCTAACTCCACGGGCACTAAAATGAATTAAATGAATTTAAATGAA
Organism: Perodicticus potto; assembly: GCA_963574655.1. Classification (NCBI taxonomy): domain Eukaryota; kingdom Metazoa; phylum Chordata; class Mammalia; order Primates; family Lorisidae; genus Perodicticus; species Perodicticus potto. Next base: position 46,715 of record CAUYRH010013388.1, on the reverse strand, counting down.
AAATTCAATTCCCTCGCTAACACTTGCCACGTTTCAAGTGCTCAGTGGCCATATTTGGCCAGTTGGTACTGTATGGAACAGTGAAGGCATAGAACATTCCTGCACTGCCTAAATCCTCCTGAGCAGAGCTGACTGAACCTTATTTGGTTTAACAGCTTCCCCTGTCTTCAAAACAACTCAAAGAGGATTTTAAATGTTCTAATCACAAAAAAAAAGATAAATATTTGAGGTGATGGGTATGCTAATTAGTCTAATTTGTTCATTTCACAGTGTACACGTGTACTGAAATACCACATTTTACCTCATAAATATGTACAATTGTTATTCATCATATTTTAATTATTACTAATTTAAAATAAAATAAATAATTCCCTTCACCTTCGCTGCCCACAGTATTCAGTGGGAGCTGATTTCAAGACAGCTTCCTAATTAGGTAGCCAGTGACAGTCATCCGAGTCCTTCTTTCCACGGACTAGTCGAGGAAACCAATGCATGTGATTCTCTAGTTGATGACTATTTGTCTAAAGGTGGTTAAAGACCTACGTTAGACCAACCAGACTGAAAGACAAGACTTTCACTCCTGCCTGGGGGAAGTATTTGGCCTCTTTCCTGATGGGTAGGAATAGGAAAGAATATTTTTCTGTTCCTAGCAGCAGCCAACTTGTGACCATAAGGAGACTTAGACTGAGAACAAAGCTGACACTTCAGAGGGAGGCAGAGTAAAAGGCAGAAAAATCAAGTCGATCCTGTAGCACCACTGGGTGGGGGGGGGGCAGCCCTACCTCTGGGTTTCTCCTTAGGTGAGCTAATTAATGTTCTTAGTATTTAGGTACATTTGAAAATGTGTCTTTTTAATTGCTCAAAGTCCTTTAACTGATTCATCTGGATTCTTGTTCTGTCGAGACCACCAGGCAATCCTATGAACTTGAATGGACTCTGCAACCTCTCTGGGCCTCAATTTTTTAGTGAGTATTTCTTCTTTTGATGTTATGGCAACACACGCCACTTGACGTGGAGTTTTAGGGGCTCTCAGGAGAGAGGAGCTCTCTCATTTGTCCACATGGGTGCTGACTACATCTTGCTTTAGGGGATGTTGCATTTAATGCTGGAGATTTGTGATCTCCTGCAATCTTCCTGAGATGTAGGCATTAGGTTAACACATTTCACCATGATTCTTTTAATAGGCCCCATCCAGTGTCTTTTAAGAAGGAACACTAAGAAAGGGGCTTCAAGGGGCATGGGAGGAAAGCCTGGCCTGCTGAGCAAGGAAGGTGGGGATGAGGTAACCTAGGTAACCAATGACCAACGGAAAGAGACAACAGTCAATGACCAATAGGAAAAGGTGATAACGCCTGGAGGTGCAGAGAGGCCAATGAAACACTTGCAGCCAATTTCAAATGGAGAGAAAGTGATATTTATTCCCCTGCCGGCCTTTGTGCCTCCATCTCTCTCACCTTTTCTCCATTGTGAGATGGACAGACCCATATCCAACTCTCTTTGGAAGCGCTCTAAACTTTCCCTTTGCTCTTAAATAAAATTTCTCTTTATTACAAAGAGATTTGTGTAGGTTACTCTTGCTCTTTGTTCACACTGCCTGTACTGCTCCAGTTTTGTCTCTATTTCCATTCATTTGCGTGTTCAATTACCACTGTGCATCAGGTGAACTTTCTAGCTCAACTAAGTAATCAAACCAGGTCAATTGAGTTTGGGAAACTGGGGCCCCCAATCACCAATATCCTCCCTCCCTTTTTGTGTGTTATTGCATCAATTATGCATGTATAGAGGATGCCAAAAAATGTATGCACATTTTAAGAAAGGAACAACTGTGTTAACATTGTAATACTCGAGCCATATTTGACCTCTGCAATTACAAGATCTGATATACAAGATAAAAAATGTTATAGGTATTTATTATTGCAATTTTGATGCATTTTTTTTTTTTACTTTCTTAAAATGTGTATACATTTTTGGCACCCTCTGTATATTCCCAATTGATTTAAAAATAAATTAATCCTCTTGATTGTCCTCCCTGAGAAGTGGAATTGACTGTAACCTGGTACTTGCAAGACCTCCTGCCCGACTCCCAAAGCGTTCATCCTCTGTTCCACGTATCCTAACTGGCTATCTACTTGATGTCAAAGCAAGTGTTTGGAAGTCATCCTGCACTCCTCTGTCCTGTCATTTCTACATTCATTTGGTGGTTAATATCACCTATTTAATTTTCTAAATACCTCTGGAATCCACTGTCTCCCCACAGCCTCTCTGCTGTTGCTTGGTTCCATCAGGATTGTTTATTACTTCTGAAAATCTCGCTGCCAAGTACAAAGATCTCTCACACTAGAACGTGCCTTCTGAGACCTGTATCTGACTGTGTTATTTCCTGGCTCCAACTTCAGTAAGTCTTTATAGCCCAAATGATCCAGTCTAAACTTTTAGCCTCATCCAGGTGCCCCTCTCATCTCTACACATGCTATTCACTCTTCCTGTCTCGTCCATCCCCATAGTGGATGCCTTCGGTCCATTATGATCCAATTTTATCTCCTGGCAGTCTCATCAATGTCTCTAGTAGGACAAGAGTTCCTTGAAGCCAAAGGCCATATTTTAGTATCCTACACCTGACCACCCTATGTAACACTGCAACCTACACCCCCCATCTTTCTGTTCCTGCTTTTATAATACTTAGTACCTTCTCACATCCTATGTAATTTTATGATGTATTATATTTGGTTTCTATGGTCTGTCCCTATTTCATTCATTAAATGTATCTCAAGGGCCTAGGTTGATATCTGGCATAAGGCAAGTGCTCAATAAACACCTTTATTGTAGAAATGAGCACATCTTTGTATCTTCAGAACATGGCATAGTTCCTAAAAAATAATAAATGCTCAAATAAATATTGTGTATTAACTAATTTTATAGCATTTATAATAATAGCAGCTAATATTTATTGAGTTCTCACCATGTGCTGTATGATTTACACACATCATCATGTTAAATCCTCGTAACAACCCCATGAGGTAGGTTGCTACCTTCAGTTACAAGAATTTTGAGGCTTTGAGAAAGTAAGCAATTTTCCCAAGGTCTGTAACCAGTGAAGCTCAGATTCAAATAAGAAGTTGGGCTCCAGCACCTACAATCTTCTTGAGTATATTGTTCCAGATCAAATATTGTTCCAGTGATCTTAAGCTCATTTGTCTTGGCATTATATACTCCTTCATGGTAGTATGTATATATTTGTAACCTCAAATAGAAGGCAATAGAAATAGCTGACCTCCAGTCAAAAATATAGCAATAGGGCCATTTGGGTCAGAATTGTATATTGGATATATTTTGAAGTTAAATATCTGGGGAGAAAGTAAAAAAAATGCTTGTACACTATTTGCTTATTACTCTGGAAGAAGCAAAGTTTACATTGTCTTCAAAGGCTTAGCCCCATCCTGAAATGGTCAACATTGGGCATTGAATGACTAATATCTTTGCGTTCTCCTCCAAAGCATGTTAAGGGGGACACAGATAGCAGACACCTCCTTTTTCCGTTGTCCTTTCTCTAGCTTCACAAAAAATGAGGGGCTCTACCTCAGCACATGTCACATGTTAATTATGTAGCAGCATTTGACAAGGTGACCTACAACTCCAGATACTTACCCCAACACACACACACACACACACACACACAAAGTATCTGGAGTTATAGGGTAGAATCAGGAACTTACAGGGGCCCAATTCTACCCTTAAAAATCCTACAAGAACAAATTCTATTTGCCAGCATTATTATTTTAGTATCACTGAAATCACTTAATGCAATAATGTGCATTCTTCCTGGACTTATTGGGTCACTACAGAGGATAGTTTTCCAAATCTAGGGGAAGGTAACTATAAGATTTTACCATTCTAATCATCTTTTACTTTGAACTTTAAAATTGTCTTAATTTTTTCTAATATAAATAGTTTTTTTAACAAATATCTTTATATATAAATTTTACTTGTGTTATTTCTTAGAAGATATTTTTCACAAAGGAAATCACTCGGTCTAAAAGAAATATTTTTAAAACTGATATTACGGATTTTCAAAATGCTTTCCATAAAATTTGCACCAATCTAAATTCCCACCAACTGGGTATGAGACTAACCATTAAAAGGTCCTCTCGCTAACACTGAAAAGGATCATTTAAAAAATTCTGGATGATTTGGGGGAAATTTCATTGTAAATTTATTTCCTTAGTGTCATTAATAACGAGCTTGAAGTTGTGGCCTGTTTGTAAAACTTTTACATTTTTTTTTTTTTTTTTTTTGAGACAGAGCCTCAAGCCGTCACCCTGGGTAGAGTGCTGTGGCATCACAACTCACAGCAACCTGCAATTCCTGGGCTCAAGCAATTCTCCTACCTCTGCCTCCCAAGTAGCTGGGATTACAGGCACCCGCCACAACGCCCAGCCATTTTTTGGTTGCCGTCATTGTTGTTTGGTGGGCCTGGGCTGGATTCGAACCCGCCAGCTCAGTTGTACGTGGCTGGTGCCTTAGCCCGTTGAGCCACAGGCGCCGAGCCAACTTTTACATTTTTTATTTGTTATATTATTCATGTTCATTACTCAGTTTTAACAAAATCTGTATAAACACTTTGAAAGTTGAAGATATCTTTATAGATTGGAAACATGAGCTCTTGCCATATTTTTCTGCCAATATATTTTCTTAGCTTGAATTTAATTTGTAACTGTACATATGGGTATTTTCATCATGCAAAAGTTTTTCATTTCAGGTACCTAAATGCATTGATTTTCTACCTTTTTCCTATTTTTTTTCAGGCATATAAATTCCTTCCTCTTTCCCAAATCAGTACTTGGATTTTCAAGACCTCTGAGTAAATTTTACTGAACCATTGTGGATTTGTTTACAAATTATCGACCATCTAAAAGTCAAGCTCTATTTTTTTCCATACTTGTACTTCAAATTTATTCATTATGTAGGCATTAAAAATAAGTTTGCTACATCTCTTTGGCCCATTAATGATACTTTTCTTGCCTGCGGGCAGAAACAAGGGCACCATGGACTCTGGGGGACCAATGTCATCAACCAGTAAGGACCCCTCCTGGGGCTGAAGACCCCCCTACATGGCAGCTGTCCCTTCACTTTCTACTTTAAAGACATGGGGTATGAAACGGAAGTCCTGGATCTGGCTTCCATCCCCACTGGAGTGTGTAAGCCCTTTTTGTTTGTTTGTTTGTTTGTTTGTTTTTAGAGACAGAGTCTCACTTTGTTGCCCTCGGTAGAGTGCCATGACATCACAGCTCACAGCAACCTCCAGCTCTTGGACTTAGGCGATTCTCTTGCCTCAGCCTCCCGAGTAGCTGGGACCACAGGTGCCGTAAGCCCTTTTTAATAGCACGCATCACCGTATCACAGAGTGCTGAGATTCCAGCTCTGGTATTACACCATTGCTGGCATTATCAGGAAGAAAAGGTCTATGGCACAGCTTGGAGGGACACCCCTACTTATCAGCTGTGAAATTCTGCACAGGTTATGTCAGAGCCACAAAACTGGAGCTGCCCCCACCGTGGGCTGAGTAATCCCTGAGCGGGATGCCATTCCCTAGATGGGGATGCTGTCACCACAGCCCAAAGCCGGCCAATCTACACATCAGTTGGAAGGGCTTTCAATGGAAATTCTCGGATAAGGGTACCTTGTAGATTATTGTCATGAGTGTGCACAGGCGTGTGATTGCACATGTGCACACGGACACATTCAGACAGACAGGAGACTTCCTAGGCCATGGTAAAGAAGAGCTCAGGGATCGGGCACTTTTCACCTCTCTATCTATGAGTGCAAGATCCTAGGGATTTCTTTGCACTCGCATACAGCATCTTGGACAAGAACATGCCTGAGGTTGGGGGGAGGCAGGGCAGACATCCGTCCAGATCCCTGGCTGACACCTTTCCAGTATGTTCTCCTGGGCCCCTCAGGCCAGAAACTCCCTTACCTTCTTAGAACAGGATGATAACACCCACATAGAAATTATGTAACAATGAATTTTTATTTGTTTGTTTATTTATGTATTTATTTTTGAGACAGGAGATGGTCTCACTCTATTGCCCAGGCTGGAGGGCAGTGGCATGATCATAGCTCACAGCAACCTCAAATTCCTGAGCTCAAGTGATCTTCCCGCCTCATCTTCCTTAATTGCTGGGACTATAGGCACAAGCCACCATGCCTGGCTAATTTTTCCATTTTTGTAGAGACAGGGCCTGACTTTGTCCCCCAGGCTGGTCTCCAATTCCTGGCTGAAAGCAGTTCTCCTGCCTTGACCTCCCAAAGTGCTAGGATTATAGCGGTGAGCCACCACACACGGCCTGACAATTAATTTAGATAAATAAGGTATTTCTCTTTTCCTAAATATAGGAAAATATTAATTTTCCTAATATTCTTATCCCTTTTAAAAGACTGTATCATTGACTTCATATGCTCCCATCTCGTCTTCCCAGTTGTGAGGAGTTTGGGGATCTAGTCTTCTGGGCCCCTCTCAAGGACAGGATTTGGACTGTGTGGTGGCATCTCACTAACTTCACATTCTGATCAAGAATACACAGCTGCTGCTAGAAGTCAGGGTTTGGCTTTGTGAAGTTAGGTTCCAGAGCCCTCTCCCTAACAAATCCTTTCATTATATCTTCAATAGAGCCACAGAAAATGACATGGTCCTTTTAAGATTAGCAGGAAAAGTTTGTTGCCAGATTTCTGGTGAATGCTTTCCTTGCAGAAACCTTCTTCCCAGAGAGGGTCCCTAAGTTTACAGGGGCATCTGAGTGCCTCTGAGGTCCTACCTGGGCTCTGCTTCCTGAAATGCTGTGCCCCTGAGGGCTTCCCCGTGTCTGTAGGCCGAGCGCATCCCAGAGGGCCAGGCTCAGCATCTCAGCTCAGGCGAGCCTGGCACAGGAATGAAGGACGGGAAGAGTCTAGGTAAGGAGGAGGAGAGGACAGGGCTAAACGGGGATAGAAGGAGAGGAAGGAGAAGGCAAGGATAAGAAAAGGAGGGGCGGAGGAAGGAATGAAGGAAGGAGGGAGGGATCTGCTTTCTGAAAGAGGAATGCACAATCTCAAGATCAGGTTTACAATGAAACGAAGCTGCAGTAGCAGGAAAATTGACTAAATTCTACTGTGTAATAAAGTCCCTCGAACTTTCCATGAAAACAAAATTTGCCCCAGGGCCTGAGTCTCTCAGTTTCAGAGGAAGGGGGACTGTCAGAAGAGAACGAAGCATCACCGCTTGGCATGAGGAGGAAAGAGGTGTCTCTTATAAACAATTCCAACTCGTCGACCTCCAAACCAGATTCTTTCCCCGAGAAAACATGTAATTCTTGTTACATCCCCTCCCCCAGCAAGTGATCATCTCAGTACTTGCGTCCCTCCTCTCTGATTCCCTTCTTTAGTTTGTTCATATCCCTCTAATGTCTCAGCCGGGCCCTTTCCAACATCCCTCTCCCTCCGTGGTTGGCAGGGGGAGGGAAGGGGTCACACCATAGAAGTCCAGGAGGCTGGAGGAAAGGGACAATGTGGACAGAGAAGGTGAAAGGCCTTCTGGGAGAGCCTGGCCTCCTCGGCCCGGCCAGCCCCACCAATCCCAGACTTAGGCTCCTTGGGGTTGTTGGCTATGGGGCCTTTCATCAGAACATCTCTCCCCAAAGTGCAAATGCACAGCCTGTAAAGCAATCTAGAACAGTGCTGGGCCCACAGCAATGCTCTGAACAGCTGTGGTGCAATCGCCCCGAAGGTGCTTCCACGGCCGCCTCCTCTAAGAGGGTCGCACCCAGTGCAGCGGGGGCTGGCGGCTGGGTGCTCTGGGTGCTGACTCACCTGCAGTGTGCTGGCTCACAATCTCTGGCCATTTCTCACTTTCTTGAAGCTTCAGGTCCTCATTGATAAAACAGGGCGGCTGAAGTCCTGACTGCACTCACCCCGTGGGCTACCCGTGGAGGCCACCCAGAAAGGCCCTGCCGTGGGGTCTGTGCACCCAGGTGCTGACTAGTTCCCCATTCTGTTGCCACATCCGCTCAGAGCCTGGCAATCTCTCGCTTCCAGAAAACCCTCCAGGGCCCCGTAGCCCCACTTCCTGGCATGACAGCTTGACCGGGTTCTACTCTACCCTCTAATTTTTCCTGACACTGGCGAGGGAGGCAGACACTCTCTCTCTTAGGGCCTTACTCAGAGCTCGTGTGGCGCCCCCAGCAGCACCTCGCTGCAGCTGGTGGAGGGGACTGGAACAGCTCCTGTTTTGAAAGTGATACCTCTAGCAACATGGCCCTCCTGCCCGCTCTGTGCCCTGCTGCCGTGGCACCCTCTCCCACGGACCCTGCTCTAACCAAAACCTAGATGCTTCCTGTGAGCATTTTTGTGACAATCTCTGCTTCCACTCCCACACTTTTTTATTTTCAAAATCATGCAGGATTGAGTGGGCCACCCTGCTTTCTCCATTGTATTGTTTTAACCATGGGATCATTTGAGGGTGGACCAATTTAAGAAAATTATTCTTTTTTCTACCCAAAGCCTCTGAAACAGTAATGTAAACAAGGGGTTTTATTTATATACAAAAATAACAACCTCCAAAGAACAAAGGGCAGTATAGAAAAGCTCGGCACGCTGCATTCGGAACAACTTGTGTACAGGAAATATGATGCAAATATTATTTTTGCTCTAGCAGAAAATTAACCCTACACCTACCTTCTGGTGGGAATAGATAACTAAGTTTCCTCAGAAGGTTGTTTCAATTCATTTTTGCTTTTCCTACTTGGGCCTGGTGTCTGGGCCTCGTTCCTTTCTTCCAGAAGCAGCAGAGCCATGCAGATCCTTCAGCTGGACAATTTGCCTTCCCCTCTCAAAAGCTAAGAGGTTGAAATTGTGTTATAACATCTGGAAGAGAAAACAAAGGTTCTAATATCATGTCTTCTTGTGCCGGCTTTGTAAAGTGTCCTCATAGCAGGAAAAGTACAGCTTTGGAACCGGAAAAACTGAGGTCAAACCCCAAATTTTCCCTCTCCAGCTGCCGATCCCTGGGAAGGCTGTTTATCTGTCTGAATTTTAATTTTCTCATCAAAACAAGCAGAATAACAATACCCATCTTAAAGAATTTTATGGAAACTAAACTGCATAATATTGCCTATATAAAGCGTTTAGATTAGGTCCAGGAATGTAATAACTATTACATTTAGCTAAAGCATTTAGCTTAGGCCCAGGAATGTACTTACTGTTAGCTCTTATTTTTATTCTGACCAGTCTAATTCTATCCAGAGGCCTTCCAGTAAAGTCTTGGTAAATAAGAATACAGAATGGCATAAATTAGCGGGTGTTAATGAGTGTCCTTCTATGTGGTGACATCTCTAGATTCAGTGGCTTTACTCAGTCTGTCTTTGAAGTAAGGGTGCACATTCCCACAAGGGAAGAGGAGAGTCTCTTTACCTTTACTCACACCTGTGTGCCCATGAAAACCAATCGTGGGCTCTGCTAATCTGGAGCTGGCTTGATGGTTCCTTCCTGCTGGGGCATCCTGATAAAGGCCCTCATTCTCAGAACTGGGGTGGCCCACCTCCAGGCAGCAGGTGAACTCACAGGCACTGTCCATTTCACCCTCCTGCAGTTTTACAGTGATGCTCCTTTCCAGGTGATGCTGCTTCCCTGTTCCATCTGAGTCCTTGGCCTGGTCAACCAGAGTAGATGGGAAGGCCAGGCAAGAGTAGGGCACAGTTTCTGGGTTTAGATTGGTCCTGAAACTGAATCTGAAGCACAGATGCTGGGAGATGTCCTGTCTCATAGGCAGAAGAGAATATTTAAAGGGCATGGCCTGACCAGACAAGCATGAACAGGGTTAACAAGCCAGTTGGAAAAATGAGGTGTCCATGCAGGTGGAGTAGATGCAAGGATTAGGGGTCTGGGCACAGATGATACTCAGAAAAATTAGCAGCCCCGGAAACTCTCTAATCAGGGCAGGTGGCACAGGAGGCAGAACCCAACTTTAGGAAGAGCTATGGTAGGGACTGTGGTGTTTCCAACTGAGGAAGGATTGGGATAGTCACGAGGACCAAAGACAGAGATAGCCTTGACTCAGAAAATAAAGAGGATATTCCCTGCCAGGACTGAGAAAGAATATCAGGTCTGGGTCTCAGGACCAAGGCAAAGGCCAGTTACTAATACAGAAACCACATGTCAGAAGTTAGAGAAGTTTCCCTACATCCATTTTCCTGAAGATAAAGTTTGATTTTAAATATAGAACGGGGTTGAACTTTCAGGTTCAAGGTTCTTAATAGGCAGAGAGGAAGATGGCAGACTAGGAAACAGCCAGGATCTGACCCTTAGCAATGGAATCTTGGGGCACTAAGCCAGGCTCTGTAGATGTCTAACTAGTTCAACCAACCAAATAAGATGAATATCAATACAATTATTCGATAATAAATGATTCTGCGTCTCTGAATATGAAGATATCTGATAGGTTAATTATAGACTAAATTCTCTCCTTTCCATCTGGTATTCCGCAGGGCAATTGAGCCCAAGAGCCTATTCGTGTTGGGAATTGAGTTCTGCCTACTTTCTACGCGAAAGTATTATTTTCTCATGCTATAGACCAACAGCAAAGTTAAAAGTACAAATATCTGTCCACACTGTGCAAATGTTAGGAACCACATGGTTTGGTGAACTGCTGAGAATTGCACCTTGAGGGAAATCCCCAGCGCAGAAGCAGGACACAGCTTGCTGGTACTTTCACTCAAAGGCCAGCCGGATTCTCCGGCCTCCAGACAGCCCACCAACCCTCAGCCACCATGACACACAGAAACCTCAAGGCTTCATACGGAGCAGAAGCTTTGTGCTAAGGGCCTTCCTGACTGGTGCTGTGTCCTGGCCTGTTTCTCTTGTCATTCTTATTGTTTATTCTCTTGGCTACATTATGGAATTTAACCCATTTTGCTTATGGAATCTTTCCCAGAATAAGAAAAGAACTGAACCACCAGTGATGAAAATTAAATCCTTCCCTACGGAATTTCGTTGTCATGCACATTTTGTTGACCATGAGACCTCCTTGGCAAATGGGTAAAAAAAGCATTTTCTGGGCAAGTGGCCCGCTGAACCACGCCCTGTTCCCCTAGCTGGTGCACCTGCATCTTTGGGAGGTATTGTGACGTTCCTCCTCTCTGAGGTTGGGTTGGGGAAAGGAGTTAGCAAGTGGCCGTTGGAGGCTGACTGCTATCCCCAGCCTGGTCTCAGGCTCCTCCGGGGTGAATCTCATTTCACAAGATACACAGATGGCAGAGCTGAGTGCTCGCTGGTGTCCTGTTGTGCGCTCTTTCCAAAAAAGTGAATGCCGTGCAGTAAAAAAAGGAGGAGGAACAGAAAGCAGCAGTAGGAGAACCAAGCAGGGATGGTGGCAAACGGGGCAACTCTTCCGTTTCTGATGAATGAACGAGCAATTCATAAGTTGTGATCACTAAAAATGCTTTGGAAAAGTTCCTGCAAAACTATATGTGAAAGAAAGCAGCTTAACACCACTCGGCTCAACATGCCCATGTGAGCTATAATTCGGCAATAAACGGAGTCACACAACACACTATTATGCTCAGTTTATAAGACGCGGTGTCCACAGAAAGTAGCACCAATTACTGTGAGTTCTGTTCTACCAGGCCCTTGGGTGGGTAAGTTATGGGGAGAACTTAATATACAATGCTACTAAGCAAAGCCCTGAAAAAGGCTGATTGAATTTTACTCGGGGCTCCTATGTTTGGGGTAATTCTTTCGTTTAAGAGAAAATGAATGGGTATGTTCTGGTTCTTTTGCCTGGAGCTGAAAAGGAGGACATTATTTGGGGATTTTACCAACCCTCTGGCCCCAAATCCTTATGCATCTGCCTTCTGCCGTCAGGCCCAGACCACAAGCTTTTAATTTTCCCCGAAGATTAAACCAATATTTACCAGTAAGCCTGCATTTAACCTAAAAACCCTTTACTGGAAACTATTGGTTTCGAGTAAACGTTAGATCTTGTTTAAGAATAGTTGCCCCTCCTTGGCGGAGCAGGCGGCAGGGAAAGAGCACTGCATTTCTGATAGGGGAGCTGAGAGGACAATTTTCTCCGCTTTCTATCAGACTGAGTAGATTTCTTCAGCTGCCGTCCAATCCAATAACTCCTAAGTGTTGGTAAAGAAATATTTCCTATGGAGAACTCTAATGCAGTCAGATGTAAAGATGCAGAGAGTTCAATAAAAGAGTAAAAAGAAATCTAGCCTAATATAGTCGAATAAATATCAGATTTAATAGAAAGCATTCACAGGCTCCAAAACCACCTTGTTTGCAAAACAACTTGCTATAACCCCTGTGTTTGGCTTCCTGCACCTGTCATTGGAGCAGACAAATGATCTTCAACTTCTAACAGCAGAATATTCTTACAAATTTCTGTCCATTTCAGACATTGCCCATTTCACCCTCCCGCAGTGTTATGGTACACTTCAACTTCCAACAACAAAATATTCCTACAAATTTCTGATGAAGCTCTTTTATTTGGTTTGAAATTTGGCAATCAATGGAGTCTTCAACTGGCAGAACTTAAATAATTTCAATAGGAATCTGGACAATATTACCCGAGATGTACTGGAAAAGGCCACATATCATGTATCATCAATGCAATTCGCTCTAAGAATGTCCAAAGCAGCACATATGAGGTCATCTTAATGGTCTCCTAGCACGAATCAGAAAGGATGGAGCATCTCAAGCAAATCCCAAGTAAGCATCTTACAGGGGCACCCCCCTCACCCCCCACAAGGTATTCTCATAACTGAGGAAGAGAAGCACTGCCTTGCTCATCTCATCTGCTGTGGTCTGTTGTTGGTCTGCGTGACTACACGCCATACTTTCCCCTAAGCTAGTGGCAGAACAATCTTTCAGAATAACAACGTGGGGAGAAGGTCTGTTCTTTTTCTTGATACCTTGGTCTAGTCCTAAAAACTAGATTTAAGATCATTTACAAGGTACAGAGAGAATCTCAAGTTGAATTGTTCTTTGTGGGAAGGCTGCTGTCAATGAATAGGCAGGTCCACCCCACACTTCCAAAACAGCCAGGCTTAGGGCAGTGGAAGAAAAGCCCTACAGATTCACCCTACAGACCCCATATTTTGGGGAAGAGGCAGTTGAGCCTGAAATTGCAGCCTGGGCCAGAAATGTAGACTTCAGTGGCTACCATGACATTCTCCCTGTCAGCCAGATTAATGTTTTCAGGCCTGTGGAAGGTTAACTAAGAGACAATTATTAAGCCTCTGCCTTTGACCCTGAGGATATGAAGGGAGGAAAGGCTTACTACACCAGGCAGTGAGACTGGGGGGCCAGAGCCTGAGTTCTAGTCCTGCAGGGATATTGTGCTCTGTCTTCATCTTTGAAATTAGTGATTGAGTGTGTGGTTTTTAGAGTGCATGATTGTGTTTAGTTTTGTTTTTCAGAAGTTGAATCCTTTCCAAAATAAGATTTAGGGAATCTCTACTGATACAAAATAGATAAAAGCAATACTGCTTTGGAAGAAACTGAGAGATGAACCTGAAGTCCCATCCAGTCCAGTTCTTCTTGGCAGCTAGTAGAAGGGATTTCACATCAGCCTACATGCAGGACCAATTGAGATTCAAAGATCCCTCGTGCTGTAATACTGTTTCCATCCCGGTTACCCTTCAAATTTCCATGTTATGAATGATCTCTGTGGGTTTATTTCCTTATGAGCAAAACAAGGTTGGTAATGCCAACAGAAATAAATAATCAGAGAACTGAACATGGAATTGCAAGAATTGTTCCAACCCTGAGACTTCCATTTCATAAAGTCATCTTTTTTAGTCTGAATTTATTCATCCTATAATATGAATTTAGCAGGGTACTATTGAAAACTATATGAGATAACACAGTTACTCTTCACTATCAAAATGCTCACTCTCCATACACCAGGAGCCAAATAGATTTGGAGAAATATTTTTAATATAAAGATTCCTTGTAAGTTCTAAATATATAATTTTATTATTTTATCACAAAAAATTATTGTTTTATCGGAAAGGAGTTTTGTAATGGCTTAATGAACAAAAAGATGTGAAAGTCCTTAAGAAGTTGAATTCTACCCAAATACTAATTATGTTTTATACCAATTATTGGAAGAAGCTGATATCAAGTCACAAATATGGCCAACCTCTGTTATTAACCCACACCACTTTATGAAATGCCTGCCTGCAGTTTTAACACTTTTTATAGCCTATTCCACTAGCTATGGCCTTCACAAAAGTCATAGTTTGATTTCTCTAAAATCAAAATAGTTTCAAACTATTCACAAATAGTTTTTGATTTTAGAGAACCATTCATAAAAGTCAATTGTCTGCAATCACATGTGTAATGAATTATCAAGCACTTAAACAAACAACAACAAAAAAACTGAGTAAACCCAACAAAACATGGAGAAGAATAAAACATAACATTTAACAATCAAAGAGCTTAGACTTCGGTTAAGAAGCAGCATTGATGTAACATGAATCTGTGAGGTACCCTAGCGAGAGGCTAATAGAAGCTGCTATGGGATGGAATTTCAAATGTCAGAGCAGAGAAGTTCAGAGACAAAGTTGAGAGGAGGTAGAGTCATTGGAATTGTTTTATGGAAAAACTGACAATAGAATAGGGTCTCATAGGGCAGGTGAGCAGGAGGGTTGAGGCAGAATAGATATACAACTTACCTATAGCAGAAGTCTAGTGTTTAACTGTTGGACTATTTACATCATCCCTCCCACAACTCTATGTCTTTCTAAGGATCTCCCCATAACCTTCCCACCTCTCTACAATCCCACAACTGAAGAGGTCATATCCAGCATGGGAATATGGTAATATTCACCATGATTCTGCCCCCATCCATGACAGCACTTATCCTCTTGGGGCAATGCCCATTATATACTGTTAATTAAATATTTTGAATATCACTGCTGTTAGGAGTACTGGATGTTGATGATTTTCTAGCCAGAGCGCCAGCCCAACCCAAAGCTTTGAGCTTTGGTAAGTTACTGGCTTACTGCAGACTTACAGAGCATTTGAGCTTCTGGAGTGAAGAAGAATCATCTCTGCTATCATAACTCTGTGAGACGGCAGGCCTGGATGGCCCTCCATCTCCTGGGTTTCCTTGGACCTCAGATGTGTCTACATGAAGCTGAGAATTAGGCATCTGATCGGCCTGCCCGTCCCAAGTGTCCTGAGATACGCCAGGCTCAGCAAAGAGCAGGCACAGTTCTCACCTCTTGGTTTTTACAGCCTAGCAGGGAAGATATATTCTGTCTTGCTGTGTTAGCTTCCCAGGACTGCTGTTATTACTTGTTAGCTTAAGACAACAGAAATTTATTCTGTCACAATTTTGGAGGCTAGAGGTAGGAAATGAGTCGTCTTCAAGACTGCACTTGCTCCTAAGGTTCTCAAGAAGAATCCCTTCTCCACTCCTCCAGCTCCTGGTGCTTCTTGGCTCAGAGCTGCACAGCTCTAATCTCTGCATCTTCCCCCACATGACCTTCTTCTCTGCACTGGTGGCTCCGCTTGTCCTCTGCCACTCGCCTATAATGACATCTGCCATTGGACCTAAGGCCACCCTAATTCCAGGATGATCTCAAGATTTTTAACTTAAGTGCAGCTACAAAAACTCTAATTCCAGATGATACCATCAGGTTCTGTCCTGAAGGTTAGGACATGGACATATCTTTTTAGAAGGGCACCACTTGACCCGCTACACTGGCCTTGAAAGAAAGAGTTATGGGTGTGAGGCATGCGGGGGTGGAGACTGAAGCATGGACACATGTCAGGAGGTGGCTGGATGAGAGTTGGGGGACAAGAAAGGCTTTCCTGAGGTCATGTTGGTCAAGACCTGAAGGATGGCAGGTAGAGGTAGGTGGCAGGAAGAGAACCCCAGGATTAAAGGGGATAATGAGCACAGGTGGGGTCAGAGGTGTGGAGGGACAAAGAACTTTAGAAGAATCCATGGTGAAGGGAACAAGAGAGAGCAGAGCAAGTTGGTTCTAATATTTTTCCTACGAGCTGTGCAAATTCAATGAAACATTTCAAGATTAGATTGTGTCCTTAAAGTGGGGAGAACTGTTTGACAGGAATCAAGAGAAGATTTGGGGAGATGCATTGCAGATGACTGCAATATTTACAGGGCGAGATGGCCACAGCCTAGATTACCGATCCGTGAAAATAGAGACATATGGGCTTCTTTGATAGAACAATAGGGGATGCATGAGCAGGGTTTGGTGCTATTTGAATGTGGGGCTAAAGAGAAAGAAAAGCCGAGAACGATAACCAAGTTTCCAACATGAACCACTGCGTACAAAATATTGCCATTTACTGATAACGGAAACACTAAGTGGGTAGCCAATTATTTCCTTGTTTTAACCAAGAAAAGATCACCTAGTTTTCTTCTTTTACAGTAAAGAAATGGGGATGCTCAGAGGCTGTATGAGTTCACCACGTGAAACAGAAAGCAGGGCTCCTACCTGCCAGTGATTTTCACTGTGCACGGGGGCTTCCTTCTCTGCCTTTTATGCAAACCGACTTTACAGTCTGGATGGTGGCTCACAGCCGTAATCCTAGCACTCTGGGAGGCAGAGGCAGGAGGATTGTTTGAGCTCAGGAGTTCAAGACCAGCCTGAGCAGAATGAGACCCCCACCTCTACTAAAAATAGAAAAACTAGCCGGGCATTGTGGCACACTCATATAGTTCCAGCTACTTGGGAGGCAGCGGCAGGAGAATTCCTTGAACCCAGGAGTTTGAGGTTACTGTGAGCTATGATGATGTCACAGCACTTTAGCCTGGGCAAAAGAATGAGACTATATTTCAAAAAAGAAAACATAAATAAATAAGATAAATAATAAAATTACTTTCTTTGGGGTTAAGAACTTTTCTAAATACATAAAGCAGTGTTTGTTCTGCCTAAGAGATAACCTCTGCCTGTGGTATTCAGGAGTCTCACCTTCCCTTGATTCTTAATGAAAATTGATACATTTATTTCATTTTTTTTTAATGCAGAGTATCTAGAGTAGCCTGATGGCATCACCCTAGCTCACGACAGCCTCTAAAACCGGGTTCAAGTCATCCTTTTGCCTCAGGATGGTCAAAAGTCCTACCTATAGCTGGGACTATAGGTGTCCGCCATTATACCCAGCTAGTTTTTCTATTTTTAGTAGAGATAGGGTCTCATTCTTGTTCAGGTTGGTCTCAAACTCCTGAGTTCAAGGGATCCTCCCACACACCCCCACCCAGAATGCTAGGATTACAGGCGTGAGCCACCGCACCTGGTCAATTGTTCCTCTTCTAATGGTTCCAATCATTATCTCATCCTCAAGTGACAAAATCTCTGAAAAGTGCCATCATTCTGCACTCTTTTCTCAAGGGTCTGCAGTCATTTTTTACACTCCATGATTTTTAATGGCAAAATGTGTCCATTCCCTAAGATTGAATCATAAGCTATATTCTGTTTGTAAGCCCTATTGCAGTTAGGAAAAAGATAGAGCCAGTGGGTTAGGGAGGGTTTCAAGGCTAAATTTAAGGAAGTATTACTTTACCTTTGAAAAGGGGGTTGATTACTTAGCTAATCATCGTCACCATGCTTTAAAATAATCGATTTTTGTGATTTCGTTGCTGTTGGTGCTATGCTTTCCTTTAAAAGGGCTCCACTAAGAATCTGGGAGGTAGTAATTCTGTCCAGAACACCAAGACTTATAATTTTGTAAATTCCTGGAACCACTGCTATATAAAAATACATGTCTTATATTTACATTCATATTTGAATGGCCTTTATAACATTCATAATGTAGTTTCTTAGTTTCCATTATATAAGGCCAGCGGGGATAAAATGACTTTAGGACAGCTTTTAAACCAAATTGTTTGGATTGCCAAATCATTACCAAAAACACAGGAAGATTTGAAAATTACATAGGGTCTTGCAAAGCTGCGGAGCACGAGCTCTGCCTTCCCTTGTTCTGTGCAGTCAGAGAGCATTACTAATACATAAACCAGACTTAGGACTGCTCCAGGCTGTAAATTTTCCTTGGTCCCAGTCAGCCAGACCAGAGGGATGAAGGAAAGAGAATTACTGTTCAACTCACATGTTTTGAAATAAGCCCACTTGCGCTAACGTTATTTCCTCCTACACAAAATAAAACAAACAAGCAAAAGGTCTCGAGGAGAGATTGATGTTGAATCTTTCATTGGGGTTGGTTATAGTAAAAGCAGAATTCTGGTAAGCTACATATGGCATGGGAATAAATCCTTGGAGTAGCAGGACAGAGTAATATTAAAGATTGTAACTAGAATAATTTCTTACCTAACACCATCTACATCTATGTCCTCCCGACTTACCTGCTCAATGAATCAGAGTTAAAAGGTCCCAGCTACTTGGGAGGCTGAAGTGAGAGGATTGCTTGAGCCTAGGAGTTCAAGGTTATGGCAAGCTATGGTGGTGCCTGGACAATAGAGCAAAACCCTATTCCTCCCCTGCCAAAAAAATCCAGAAGCAGGTACCATGGTACTACAGATGCTTTGAGTACGCTCCAACAAATGAGCAGCTCTCTTCCAGGACACCACTTGCCTCTTGGCCCTGTAATTTCTTTGATTCTGTGAATTTTCATTTCCCTCCGTACTTTGATTTGGATTTATTTATTTTCCATCACACTGATGTAGCGCCCACTAGGTGCAGGGCATCCTGTGGTTGCAAGGAAAATAGAAATCATTTAGGCACCTTCCTGGGCCGTGAGAAACTTATCATCTCATAGAGAAGCTGGACATGATTGAACTTGAGAACATGGGTGAACTCCACACAGACGGGGTGGGGGGGGGTGATACAATGGCCACGGAGTCAAAGAAAAAAGAAGGCCCCCATGGCGGGGGTATTAGGACAACTTTATGGATAAAGCAGGACTTGAAATGGATCTGAAAAGGTTGAGATAATTCCCATACATGGATATGGTGGGGGGAAATAGGAACTTCATGCTCAAGGAATGTGGTGAGACAAGGATGGGGTTGTGTGAAGATTTGGAGCATAAAGAGACCATATGGAATGGTTAGGTGTGGGGACAATATAATACCAAGATAGGGGACTTGGGCCCTGCAAACCAGAAAGGCTGTCCTGATTATATATTGTGGGGAATTTTCTAGCACAGCAGGACTGTGATTGGAGGGGTGCTTTACTAACGATGTCAAAGGGTCAAGTGGGAAGGACTAGGGGTAAGTATTAGGTTACGTAGACATAAAAACAGGAGAAGAGAGCTAGGACCTCTGGTGTTTGACAACTGTTGAAAACAAAGGAAAAGTTGCCAAGTTATTTTGCATCTATGGCCTCAGCGCCAGGAGGAAGAAACATTCCTGTGAATGGGAGTCTGAGAGTTTGAGCTTCTGTAACTTCAACGAATCTTGTTTCCATTACTGCAAGAGGAGAATCAGAGGCAGAGGCTGGTTTGGCCCTCGGCAGTGATGTGTATTGCTTCAGACATTAATTTTTAAGTGCTGGCGATACACGCAGGTGGGAATATGGAAGAGGCACTTGGAAATACAGGAAAGGGTAGCTGGACAGAGATCAAGCATAGAGACATAAATTTGGGTTGAATGTTTATGCAGGTTATGGCAGAAGCCAAGAGAGTGGAGGACGTGAGGGAAGACCCTGGGAAGAATCTCAGTGAACACCTACATTAAGGGTGAGTTGGGGAAGAGAAGCCAGGGAGGGAAGCCAAAGAGAGAAGAGATGAAGGAGAGAGGTTAAGAGCCGGAGCGAGGGGCGAGCCATCCAAAGGGTGAAGTGTGGCCAATGAGGATGAGGATGTGGCTCCCTCTTCAACAGGCTCCCCAACAGCCCCCACTCTCCAGAATGCAGAGGACTCCTCTCTCTCCATCTCCAGCCCACACCCACAGCCACTCCCTGATTCATTTTCTAAAAGACGATTTTCTTCTTGTCATCTCCAGGCTGAAAAACCTGCAGCTGCTCCCTCTTGCCTATGGAAATTCCAGTATTGAGGCTGGAATTCGGACTCAGTTATTCGGGCCCCATTAATGAAAACCATCTTATCTGCCTGGTTTCTCTTCCATTCATCTCCAATACGTTGTGTTCATGCCAGGACAGGATTCTCACTGCCACAACACACGCCACTCACGTTTTGACTACCATGCATACATTTTTCCCTAGTTTCTCTACTTTCAATCCCTTGCCCTCCTCTCTGCAGTTAACACGCCAATACAGAAATTGAAATAAAGCCTCTGCCTCGCTCTCTGCCCTTACAGCTTGCAAGCTATGCTAGCCTTGATGGGGATTCTTTCAGTACACGTGCTTTAATCATATGAGCCTTTTTTTTTAAATTGCAAGATTCCTAGGGGCAACAAATAAGTGCTTTATTTCTCTGAGTCCCAAAAGTGCCCAGCAGAGCATGGGCCTCACTGCATACACACACACACGCAAACTGGGGACATTTGGACTTATCTGTTGAAGGTGGTCTAATGTGTGGGCAGTTGCCCAAAATGTGATCTGAGGTATCCTCATTACCAAACACCAGTGTCTGCCACGTCTGTCGTGATTCATGTAGGTCATGAAGGCTTCCCCTCTGTGTTGTCCAAGACAGTGGCCTGATACAGTAGCCATGGCCACCAAACATTTCCAGTTTCATAGAATGCTATGTGGGGCAGTGTTGTTTTTCTGTGTTCCCAAGTACCCGGTAAGAGGCAAAAGCTCTTTTAAGGACATAAGCCTCATTAACTACCCCTTGAGCAGAATCAGCAACAACCTACAAGACAGAGACCCAAAATAAGGGGGAAAGACTGAGAGGCAGAGAGTGAGGAGGAGCAGCCAAAATAAAATGGCAGAGGACAGCTGAAGCCCAGCGTCCCCTGCTTTGAATTGCACTGACAGCTACCCTGGGGCCTTTATGCCGCAGGGGAAAGGGACCAGTTTGCAAAATTCAAGTATTCATGTTTTTCATTCTCTACCATCACCAACACTTTTGGGAAGCATTGTTGCCCCTAACTTTTCTTTGCAAGAATGGCTTCCACACTAAACTATCATCTTCAGGTAAGCCCTAGATCCATCTCCAGGGAAAATCAGAACCCAGATGGGCTAGAGGGAAGCGGTGCAGGCTACACACTCTAGACACCTCTTGTCTGCAACCAGCACCTGCTTCCCACCATGCTCCAGGCGGACTGCAGTGAAAGCTCCACGGGGTGAGGGGCGGAGGGGGCATTTTTCAATAGACATAGTTTCCCGTATGGACTCCCTAATGTCTAGAATTCTATGTAGTTAAAATACGAAATTAACTTGCCGGGTAAGCTGCAACTTTGACTAGAAAGGGTCCTTTGCAGGGGCCAGGGTTCAGCACGTGCCGTACAGAAAGCGTGCGATGGAGATTTGCTCTCTGAGCCTGTCAGTGGCTTTGTTCTCCTCTCTTGTTCCTTCCTACACGATGTTGTGCATGAAGGCCATAGACAAAAGATGATGTTGAAAACACTTTGTCAGGATGTGGGGGAAGCCAAACCCACCTATTTAGCCCTAAGGTAGCAAAGACGGGGAGCTGGGTGGCAACATACTCTTACCCACAAGAGCTGGCGATCACACAAGTGGCTGCAGATTTCGGTTCAGAATGTGCAAAAAGTTCTGAAACCCCTGAAAGGGAACAGAAATAGAGAGCTTCTGAACACAATCAGACACATCCCAGGACATTGAAATACGGGAAGGGTACAACTCAGAGCAAATTGTTAAGGGGGGTGGGTGTTAGAGGGGTTCCAGAGCCATTATTCACACCCCAGTGATAGCATCTCTTTCTCAGAGAACCTCGGTTTGCATCTTAATAAGAAGCAAATCTCTTTAAATCTCAGAATTCAGAGGCAGAAGCAGAAATAGTACCTTCTGGAAGGGGTTCTAACCAGAGCTGCTTTTCCATAGCCTGCTTGGTCCGGGTGCCAACTCAAGCAACTTTGGAGTCCAATGCTTCTCCGAGAGCTGACCCTGGATAATCAATGTCAGCATCCCCTGGGCACTCATTAGAAATGCAGATTCTTGGGCCTCATTCCAGACCGGCCACAGGGGTCCCCCAGGGTGGGAAGGCAGCCTGTGCTATAACTCAACCTCGGGACCTCTTCCCTACAGTTGCTGTCACCTTTGCTATCCTACAGCTGCTGCTGCCTTTGACCTTCTCTCCCTCTTTCCCCCTCCCTTCATCTTCCACCCACCTCCTCCTAAATCCCAGTGACTAAAGCTACAGCTCAGATGGGGAGCAGCCTTGGCAGAAGAAAAAGTGTTCTTAGAATCTGTCAGAAAGTTAAGAATCAATGACTGAAAAAGGAGAAATCAACGGGAAAGACATCCTTTCCAATCAAGCCACGCGTTAGAGCCGTCTGCGCCTTCACACTGTGGTGTGGTGGTAACCAGAGCTGGCTCTGAGGTCAGCAGCCCAGGATTCAAATCTCAGCTCTGACACCTGAGTTGTGTGATTGGCGCAAAGCATTTTGCCTCTCTGCAAATACATTCTCATCTATGAGACAAGGGGAAAAACACACCACTTCCTGGGGGTTGTCCTGAGGACTCAATGGATAAATACTGTAGATGAGAAGTTTTTTAGAATAGTGCCTCCCACACA
The DNA here is from genome assembly GCA_963574655.1 of Perodicticus potto. Classification (NCBI taxonomy): domain Eukaryota; kingdom Metazoa; phylum Chordata; class Mammalia; order Primates; family Lorisidae; genus Perodicticus; species Perodicticus potto. The sequence goes on along the minus strand of CAUYRH010013388.1, from coordinate 24,089 downwards.
CTAAGCACAAATTGTTAGTATTAAAATCTAAAATCGTCATCATATAAAGTTAGGCAACATTGTTAGCTTTACCTGACTCTGTCCACTCAACGAATCTTTGTTTAGAAATTTAAGATTGTGGACTAGTTGGGTTATAGAGGCAAAATGGAAAGAAACTGAATACAGGCTGTCCCTGAGTTACAAACATACAACTGACGTAGGAGTTGCGCTTACAAAGGGAACTATTACAGGTGATAAGTAAATGCACCTGCTCCAACTTAACATACACATTCAACTTAAGAACAAACCCACAGAACCCGTCTTGTTCGTAACCTGGGGACGGCCTGTATTGCTAGGTATTCAAAACCCTTCTTGAAAATGAAAGTTGCTCCCTTTGTCCTGTCTCCCCTGAGGTATCTGCAGAAAGTAGAGACGTGTCCTTTTCAGAAACCTTTCCAGAAAGGGAAATTGCATGGCAGCCTGCAGGGGGCGCAGCTGGGCGACCCCCGTCTGCATGGCACCATGATGTCCGCTGCGGGGCTTTGACTGGCTTCCACATTTTTCACTCAAGAAACCCAGAATGGAAGGGCTGAAGAAACAGGAGGAGGTGGAGATTGGGGTAGACAGAGGGAGGGTGGCTGTGCTCCAAGCAGTCCTCAGGAAGGAGCCACTTCTCCTTTGTCTGGACAATGCAACTGCAGGGCTGTAATCTGAGTGGGCACCAGGCAGGGACCCACACAGCACAATCAAAGGCCAAGGTCGGTTCCCTCCAGCGTCAGTTTACTGTGTGACTCCCTGGGGCCCCAGCAGGGGAGTCAGATGGATGTGAAAGGGGGAATGGAGACAGTTTTTTGGAGACTTTGGTTTCTAATCAATTGTTCTACCTGACTGTGACTTTAAATACGGTCCTGCTATCCTAAATTTTTTTGAAAATACAAGGCTGTATTCTCAGTGGAGCTTTCTGGTAGCACTGTCCGTTCAGCCTAGGATTTTGGCTTCGGGACACTGTCCCAGTCCTGACAAACTGATAAGCAAAGGCGCTTGGTTTCTGCTCTGTACATGTTGCAGAAATATTTTAAATTTACTATTCCTTGAACTTCATTCCTCTGGGAATAGGAGCCTCTTCCCAAACCCCTTTGAGCAATGTCCTAATCGCACAACAGCAAATATTGAATTTGGAATAAAGAGTTTGGTGAAAGTTTAGAGGCATGAATTCTAGCTTTAACTAAGAGTTTGGGGCACACCATGTGTGTACCCGCTGGTTGGCAAACAGTTCATTAACATTTCTTTCAGAAGTCTCCTGTATCGTGTTTTCTTTGTGTATACACCGATATAGATCTTTAAGCAAAACCACTTTGATAAATAGAAAGGAAGTCAGCTTTCCCCTCGCCAGTCCCCTACTAAATACACATTTTTTATAGCCTGTCTAATCCCATTCATTTTGTTATGGTTCTGGAAGAGATATTAGTGTCTGGAAAAATAAATTATTTAAAAACCAGCTCAAGACTGAGTCCATGCAACATCAAAATTGCCTATAAATATGTCACTAGGTTGCAGGTTGAAACCTGCTTGCAAGTTTGCAAGTCAAACAACTTAACTTCCCCCTCACTTTTGTACATTGATGAAGAATAGATCGATGAAACTCATCACCTCAGTTAAGAAAATGAATGTCCTGAGAACTCTTGAGCCCAGTAGACGTCTCTACGATGCCATTGATTTCCACAGTAGCTGCTCCTAAAATGGAGACATTTCGGAGGATGTGGCCACACCATCCACAACTTCCATTAATGCTCTTTCATTGTGGAGTCATTTACCTGCCTCATTCCCTCCAACACGTTGAACTGACAAGGCAGATGGTTTTTACCCCCTAATGTTTTCCGTAATCCGTCCACTGATCTCCAACCTCCCAAGTAGACCACTGCCTTCTCTCTCTGGAATGATCATTCTCCCCCATGTAGCTGTGGGTCTCCCATAACCCGCCTGCGAGCCTGCAATCCTGGTGAAAGGGAAATTTGACCATGTTCTTCCCCTCTTGTAACTCTCCATGAGCGCTGACGGTAGAGTGAAGCTTCTCTCCCTGAGTTGCAGGGCACCGCTTTCTCATTTCTGTTTGCCACTTTCTGCCTCCCACTCTAACGCTTAGTCAAGCTTCCTCCTTGGGGCTGTCCCCTGGGCCACACTCCCTCTGCTCTCAATGTTCTTGTTTCTTCTACTTTCTCCCTCTCTCCACCTTCCTTGTCAGGTGAAAATTTTAACCACTTTCAGCTTAAACATCACTTCTCCGAATGACCATCCTGCAATTCTGCAAGAGGCTCCAGGCCCCACCACAGCCAGCTCCCCGGCCTATGCCCCCCTTCCCCTTTCTGTTCTCTGGTGTGTATTCTCCCAGCTTAGCCAGCTGTGGATGGACCGCTCGACCATTGCTCTGAAGGACAGAAGACCCTTGTCTTACTGACTTTTATCCCTACCCCCTAATCCTCTGTGATGGCCTTTTCGAACTTTTTACACGTCGGGAGCGTTAGTTCTGAGCACGATATTTCATCAATGGTATTGTTCGTGATGTCTCAACCCAGATTACTTATATTACTGTGATTTTTCAACCGAGATTTTTTATATATTACTGACTTTGAAGACAGACGTATCACCTTCTGCCTGCAGGTTAGTCTGATTTCACCAGCCCAGAGTGCACAAGGAGAAAGAACTCCCAGCTAGAGCGAGCACATATTTCCGTTTGCTGTGACAATTGCAGTTTATATTCAGTAAATAGTTGCCCGTGCCTTCTTGAGTTCTCAAGAGCTTCCCAGATTGGATGATAAATTTTAACGTCTTCATACTCATAGCCCAGGTCCATTCTTTGAACATTCAAGCAAGTTAACAACCTCCCCCCAAAGCAGCGATATGGGGAAGACTAACTAAGAAATTATTATCTTTTGGATTAATCCATTTTCTAGGCCACCAGAGCAGTCTCCCAGGGGAGCTGACACTTACCTTTTGGTATTATGTATATATCTTACCCTACATATCAATGCATATTTTGAACTCTGTTTTTTTTAATGTTTTGGGTCTTTCTGAAGATATAAAATAAAATAAACAGGTACAGTGTCAGAATATACTGAGGAAATTTGAATATGGAAGAGACTCCAGAATTTTCTGAACACTCAGGACTGCTTATTTAGCTTTGATGTAGAGCCCAGGAGACATTTGCTTTCCTGTGTTTTGTGGGTGAGTTTTCTTGTTATTATTATTATTTTGAAGGTGTCTTTGTTTGAGCTCCCCTGAGACCACCACCTTTGTCCTTCACTCTCCACCCCAACCTCCACTCCACCCCACATGCTGCAATTGAGGAAAAATCTTTTAAAACAATTATCAAGATTGGCTGCCCACCGTGATCAAATTCATTAGATAATAGCTAACCTCTACATTTCACTCGTGCACAATGTTTTACTTTTCTCTCTCTCCCTTTCTCTCTCCACTATTCACATGGAAATAATGCCATAGTTGTCCAGGAATAAATTGGAGGTGCTCTCTGAGGACCTGGCATATTTCAGTAAGCACAGGCAGAGAGGGTGGATAGGTATCTCTGGGAACCAGAGTCACGGGGAAAGAGAGGACAGTAACTTCTTTTTTAAAAAAAAAAACAACTTTTTTTTTAAAGCCAATTGTCACAATTAGTGATCACCCTGAAGGAATGCTCATTAAAAAAATGTAAATAGCAAAAAAAGTACAAAAGAGAATATTCTCTCTCTCTCTTTTTTAATAAAGACACATAATATTATACTCTATATAGTATAAAATAGGGATCATAACAAGTAAATACATTTGTATTTTACAGTTTTTTTGTTTTTTGGTTTTTTTTTTTTTGGCTGGGGCCAGGTTTATCTACCCACCACCGCCAGTATATGGGGCCGGTGCCCTACTCCTTTGAGCCACAGGTGCCATCCTGTATTTTAAATTTTACATTAGACTGAGAATAATTTCCAACGGTGTTGAATATTATTTTAGAACAGTGTTTTGTAGTGAGGGTTTGCATCAGATCCCAGTGGAGATACATGTATTTGATAAAAACTGACTTCTACGTCCTGCAACAGAATCAGAAAATCAGAAAGAGGGTGTGGAGAACGGGAATGCAAGATGGGAAATGGAGATTGATTCCAAGATGCTCTTGGGTAACTTTGATGTATAACCCGTTTTCTCATTTTAAGAACAACTGTTAGACATCAGGCCTAATGAGGATACACTATTTCATGGACAGATATAGAGAATTTAACCAGTTCCCTGTTATAAACGTTTGTGTTGTTGGATTTATTAGGCCCCTGGCTTTAGCATTTTTAAAGCTTCTGGAGCACCATACTCCAGGGTGAGAAAACCATCTCATTAACGTTGTAATATTTTCATATTTTACCTGGAAAAACTTTGTCAATCTGATCGTTGAATAGCAGTATTTCTTTTACATTGCTTTCTTTTCCAGTAGGTTGTATACTTTCTCTGTTTCTTGACCATTCTTCATCCTTTCTTTCTTTTTGAGTTCACTTTTCTTATTAATTTGCAAGATCTCTGTATTTTTTTTAAGATATGTGATTCTTTTTCTCATAATATTGTGACATGTATTAATTACCCTTTTTTAATTAAATTAAAAGACTTTAATGTCATTCGCTTGTTTTGATATGAAGAAGCATAGGTTTTATGTTATCAAATGTAACACTATCATCTTTATATTTCTTCCATACATAGGAATATCTTCCTCTTGCTACAATCTAATAAATAATCTTTTTTTCTTTTTAGTTTCTCTGTAGATTAATAGTATAATCCATCTGGAATCTATTTTCATGTATGATTTGAAGAGATCTGGTTTATTTCTTTCCAAATAGTTTATCAACTTTTCCAGTAACACCTTAATAAATAATTCATTTTTTAACCCCTCTCATTTAAAATGTCAAAATTATCATAACAAGATGTTTAGATATAAAAGACTCTTCTTCGTCATTTCCTCCTCTGTCCCCTCAGTTGTTTTCTGGCACTCCCACATAATTTCACACTTTTTAATAACTGTAGCTCCATACTACATTTTAGCAAAAAAAATGCAACTCTGTCCTTATTGGTCTTATTTCTCAAATCCTTCTCTTTGAGAATCACTTTATCAAGATTGAATACATAATTTGATTTTTATACATAGCTTAATTAGATTTTAACATAGTTTGATTTTAATTTTAATTGGAATTGTATTAAATGTACAAGAAATTTAAAGAGGGGAGGTGCCTGTGGCTCAAGGTGTAGGGCGCTGACCCCGGCCAAAAACTGCAAAAAAAAAGAAAAGAAACTTAAAGAAAAGTTTTTTTTAATAATTGGTTTTGGAAATTATTTTAAATTATATTTGGAAAATATATGTTTTCATTTAACCAAATTTTGATTTATGCCACTAAGCAAAGTTTTAGTTTTCCTCACACAGACACTAAATAACTTTATTAATCTAATGGCTATATGGTTTCTATTTTCATTGCTGTCATTAAGTTTATTTTATTCAACCTAATTTTGAACTGAGGAACAGAAAATCAATTGATTTTTTTCATGTTTATTTTGCAACTCATCACCTTTCTAAATTATTACTAACTCTATCACATTTCACCTGATTCACTTAAGTTTTATAGGTTGTAAACTTTATCATCTACAAAAAAAAAAAAACCAACAATTTATCTCTTCCTTCCCAATCTGTATACTTCTTATGGCTTTTTATTGGTTTTGCAATGACTAGACCTTTTATAACAATCATAACTAACAGTGGTAATAGACATACCTTTCCATACTTTTCATTGCTATTTTACCATAACATGAGATTGGCCTTTGGTCTGTGATTATTGATAGTATTTAAAAAATCAAATTATCAAATTAAGGAAATCTTTCATGACTACACTGAAAAAAATCCTGGCACTGTATTTATTTTATCTGATGACTTTATTTTGAACTCTTTTAGACTTATAGAAAACTTGAGAAATGACGCAAAGCATTTCTGTACATCCCTCTTCTAGCCCTTTCTAATTCCTTAGCATTATCTATCAAAACGGGGAAATTAACATTGCTACAATAGCATTTAACTAAACTAAAGACCTGTTCAAATCACACCATATTTTTTTCTGAACTAATGTCTATTTGGTCACTGTCCTTGTTCCAAGATCTTATCCAGCACCCCACATCCCACTAGTCTCTGGGGGTCTATAATAGTTTCTTAATCTTTCTTTGTCTTTTTAAATAATGATATCATTGAAGAGAACTGACAAGTCAATTTGCCAAACATTGCTTCCTTCGAGTTTGTCTTATATTTTCACATGATTGAAACGGCATTTTTGCTGTGTCCTTTTTCAGCCCATCACATCACAGGGCTTATGATGGTTAAGGTGGTGTCTACCACAAGTTTCTCCACTGTAAACTATCTTTGTGACTGTAGCTAACTTGAGGGAAAGATAGTACAAGACAGCAAATCCTGGTTTCCCTCAAACGTTTACCCACTGATTTTAGCATTTATCAGTGGATCCTGATTAAGAATATATTTTTTAGGAGAAAGAGACTTTGAATTTGAGCAAACACTACTTGGAGAGTTATCGAGATAATCATATACTTTATCAGGTTTTAAATATCATGCTGTTGACATTTTTATTAGAATTATATTACACTTATTTAAAAATTCTAGTAATGTTTGGTTTTGAGTAATTGATTTCTACTTTATAGAAATTCCTCCTTTGAGTAAGATCTACGAGTAATTTTTTCTTTAACATACTGCTGGATCTAACTTGCTAGTATTCACTTCCAGGACTTTTGCTACTGGAATTATTACTGAGATTGATGGGAGGGATTCCAGTTTATCTATATGATCATTATTATTTTTAACTCCTCAGTGTTTCATTCTCAATGAGCCAAAACCTGGGAAGGAAAGGATACTGCTAGGGGTGTGTGTGTGTGTAAAATTTTTCCAAGGGTGGCCCATGCATGAATACTGATCAATAGAATAAATTTCCACATTTTTAACTTCTCAGTAACATCTTCCCTAAAGTTGACCTGCCTGAGAAAGGGCCCAGGATCAAGTCCAACCAGCCACTCAGAGCTCTCATCCCTTTCCCGACCGCTTGTTCTTTTACTTTGCATGAGAAAAGCAGAGCTCTCACCCAGCTGGAGTCTGCTAGCTGCATTGCCTCAAGGAGCAGGAATCTCTAGGGACCTTCAAATCTCTAATTTCTAAGTAAAATTCAAAATGTTACTATAGGTGTTGAGAAAGTGAGTGATCCTGACTGCTGGATAACAAATTCCTGTGCTCGTCAGACGGCTTCTAAGTCTTTGCTTTCAACAAAATTGAAGGAGGGCCTAATGTAATTATTAGGTGTGAGATCATTAAAAACATAACTTGGAAGGAATTCAAAGAATCAAGTCACATTTCCACAACAAAACCTGTGCCATTCACAATTACTATTTATCTCGATCATGTTTCTCAGAGATTACAAATATAACAAAAGAAAATTAGGAACAGCAATTTCAGTGAACATTTGTTACATTCTAATGATAAGTATTACTTATTCATAGATGCAAGAGTTTATAGATCCATTCATTTTAAGTGATACAATTTCAGTAAAATTTTGGTTTTCATTTTTTTTTTTTTTTTTTTTTTTGAGACAGAGCCTCAAGCTGTCACCCTGGATAGAGTGCCGTGGCATCACAGCTCACAGCAACCTCCAACTCCTGGGCTCAAGCGAGTGTCCTGCCTCCGCCTCCCAAGCAGCTGGGACTACAGGCGCCCTCCACAATGCCCGGCCATTTTTTGGTTGCAGCTGTTGTTGTTGTTTGGCGGCCCGGGCTGGATTCGAACCCGCCAGCTCAGGTGTACATGGCTGGCACCTTAGCCCGTTGAGCCACAAGCGCCAAGCCTTTGGTTTTCATATTTGATCATTACCAAGATCTATAATGTTTATCTTTGTGATCATTTGTTTACTATTAATTACGATCCTAAATATAGGATCTTTTACATTAAAATTACAATTTTTAAAATTTAAAATAATGATCTTTTATAGAGATATATGATGGATGTTGAATAAAAACTCTCAAACATAAAAAAGTATTATAATTAAATCTACCTACGAGGGAAGTGGAACAGAAATATACATTTAAAAAGAAAGAAAGATGTAGAATTTTGAAATTTAAAATAAGAACTATTTTCACTTATTCTTAAATGATGACAATGGTTATGATATTGTTATCATATTCTATTAGATAATTTTTTTTTTTTTTTTGTAGAGACAGAGTCTCACTTTATCTACCTGGTAAAGTGTCGTGGCATCACACAGCTCACAGCAACCTCCCACTCTTGGGCTTAGGTGATTCTTTTGCCTCAGCCTCTGGAGTAGCTGGGACCACAGGCGCCTGCTACAAAGCCCGGCAATTTGTTGTTGTTGTTGTTGCTGTTGCGGTTTGGCCAGGGCTGGATTTGAACCCACCACCCTCGGTATATGGGGCCAGCACCCTACTGACTGAGCCATAGGTGCCGCCCTCTATTAGATAATTTTGAAGAATAATTTTATTTTAGAATTTCAATATTTATAATATTCCAGAAATGACATTCTTTTCAATTATTTAAAATCTGATGAAAGTTATTTAATTTGAAATTAGATGTAAACTTTGTAATGTATAAGAATATACAGGGCGGCGCCTGTAGCTCAAAGGAGTAGGGCACCAGCCCCATATGCTGGAGGTGGCGGGTTCAAACCCAGCCCCAGCCAAAACCTGCAAAAAAACAAACAAACAAAAAAAGAGAGAATATATAATTTTTGTAAATTTCTTTGCAGGGACACAGCAAAAATTGGATAATCACTGCTTTACTTTACTGAGAAGATTCTACTGCATTCAAATGTGAAACACTACATCAGTTCACTAGGAATATTAATCAAATGTGATGTTTGCAAAGATTAACTGTCTATTTAAATGACATAATCCATCTATTCAGGAAAAATTGTTTATCCATAACCCACACAACAGCCTAAATTCTAATTAGGCTGGGAATAACCTATGACTCAAATCACATAAACTATATTTAATACGTATTATGTAGCATCTAACTCTGATTTCTGTTAAAACACCAGGCCAAAAAATGTATGCTTATTTTAGGAGATGTTATCTATGTTTTACTTTTCCAAGTTGTTGGAATTAATGGTAGCAATATGAAGTAGGACGTCTGCGCAAAAGATGGCGTTAATCAAATGAATGCCGGTGTCCCAGGCCACAGGCAGCGTGGTTGTCCTTCGAGGACCGCAAGACCATTTTGAAGTGGTATTTGGAATTCCAGAATGTTGTGGAATTGCAAAGACAATGGAAGCTTGAGTACAACACAAAACCTCTAATAGCCAGGCATTGTGGCCGGCGCCTGTAGTCCCAGTTACTAGGGAGGCTGAGGCAAGAGGATCGCTTAAGCGCAGGAGTTGGAGGTTGCTGTGAGCTGTGACGCCATAGCACTCTAGTGAGGGTGACATAGTGAGAGTCTGTCTCAAAAAGAACAAAACAAAACAAAAACAAAAAAACCAGAACCTCCAACACTCCTAACACCTGCACACCCGGGGCTGGGTGCCATGTGCGCCAAGCCAGACCCGGGAGGCCTCACACACCAACAGGTCCTGCCTCTGCTGCGGTGTTGGAACGGTCACACCATTGCCGCCCAAGTCTGCTGAACAGAGTAGGGCCCCGGCCCCATATCCTGGAGGTGACGGGTTCAAACCCAGCCCTAGCCAAAAACGACAAAAAAAAAAAGCAAACTGGGGTCAGCTCAGGGGCCCGTTTACCCAGGGTGGCAGGTTCAAATCCGGCCCCGGCCAACCTGCAAACAAAAAAATGGCCGGGAGTTATGGTGGCCACCTGTAGTCCCAGCTACTCGGGAGGCTGAGGAAAGAGAATCGCCTAAGCCCAGGAGTTGGAGGTTGCTGTGAGCTGTGATGCCATAGCACTTTACTGAGGGCGATAAAGTGAGACTCTGTCTCTAAAAAAAGGGGGGGCAAAATGGGAAGTTTTCACCAAGTTTATTACACACGTGGAGACGTAAGAGTTGACTTCGCTGAGAATCTGCCAGGACCAAGAGGGGAGGTTGAGTTTCCCGCATTCTCCTGACTTAACCCCTCTTGACTGCCCCTATGGGGGACCTTAAAGAATGTGGTGGTCCACAAAAAGCCCGCTCCACTGACTGGACTGAGGGAAGAATGGCAAGGGCAGTGCAGTGACACAAGCAGACACTTGGGCAGTGCTGCTCAAGCTGTAGTTGGCTGTAATCAGACGCGTCAGGACGCTGATGGGGATCTCTTTCAGCACCTCCTGTAACTGTAGCCGTCAAATGTGACTTGTACTCATCTCTTGTTACTGGTATATGTTGAACAATTGTAAAACAGTTTTTTCCTTTCTTAAAATGTGTGTCCATTTTTGACACCCTCAGTGCATGTGTGTGTATATATATAATTATTTTTTTCCCTGAATTACAAAGTATTGGGTAGCCTCAGGTACCCAGCAGGACTCTGAGGTTGTTGGTTAACATCTTCTAGTGAAAGAGTTTGTATGACCTAAAATGTTGATTTGTGTTATGAATTTTAAAGTACTAATTAAAAGTCTTAGATCTATTTTTGACTCACAGAGAGGAAGAGAAAAATATTTTTGCAAAAACAAAATAAGAATATTTCAGGCATATAAGGGACTTGTGATTTTCTGATCAGCACATAAGGTTTGGGAAGTCACCACTTGCCTCCTCACAAGGACGACAAAAATGTGAACAAATGGAAACCCATCCGCTCTTCTCACATTTAACTACTACTCCCAACACTGGGGAGACAGACGTGTGAATACAGAGGATGCGGCTCACCTGAGCAGAAGCCCAGGAGCTGCAGAAGTCAGGATGAAAATCTGAAATACTTGGAGATTATTCATATTTCTGGTTCTCTAGCTACAAGCAAAAGCAGGAAAATAAAAGTGCTAAAGCCAAATCACCACAATTTATTGTCACTTTCCCCTCATCGTAGCCAGAATTTTTATATCTTTGAGGGTTTTTTTCTATATATTATCTATCAATACCGAGGAGGCAATTTTAGAGTATTATGGAATGCCGTGACTCCGTGGTTTACATGCTAGGAAAGTCTCCTATCTGACAGGACGTTGACCAAGATCAGGAGGGCTGAATGAGTGGCCAATTAAATTAAGTGAATCGATGCACTTTTCTGCTTTAGTTTTCATGGGCCAACTGACATATTGACTAGGATTTAAAAAATAAATTAATTCTAATTTTACCAGTGCCATGTCAAATACTACAGCCTTTTGCTAACGAGGAATATTTGTATTTATTGAGGATTTGGATTTGATTGAGAGAAACGATTTTTGCTCTTCAGCTTAATGTCAGCTACCTCACAAAAAGGCAGGGTTTTGCCAAAGGAAAAGAGTTAAATCTGGTAGTTCCCCACATGCTCCTGGGTTTCCCCATTAGTATATGCATGATTTAGTTTCCCCTATGAAAAAGAGACTTGAGGAATCTAGACTCTTCTTAGAGGTGGGGGAAGTCACCCCTCATGACCCAAGATCCACTGATCATGTATATAAACTATTTAAAATAGAAGCCCATGACTTTTTGCTTGAGGAATGTATCTCATGAAGCCATACAGAAATATTTGGGGGTTGGCAAACTCAAGAACCAGACCAATTTTTCCTTTGATTTTTGATACATGAGTAGCTTGATAGAAATAAAATAATTATAATCTATGCAAGTTTGATTAATTTAAAAATAATTCATCTAAATGCCATTTTGCAAGACAGACTTTAGGTCCAAGAAGTCTATTTGGTCTGTTAAACTTTTTAAAGTATCTTATTATTATTGTTGTTTTTGTTATTTCACTTGTTGGACCAAAAAGTTGGCTAAAGCTAAAAGGTTAAATGTAACTTTAACTTCAAAGGACTGGAAGTATGTTGAAAAGCCAGACACTTAGAAACATTTTCTCTCTTGTCTGAGTTATAGCATCCATGCTACTTTTTGTGTTAAAATTAGATCCTGGCAGAATGGCGGCCGGAGAGTCTTTGATCAGTTCTTGCCATGGCTGATGGAGCTCCACTATCAAATGTCATCCATGGTGTGGCTTCTGAGCCAACAGGCTTTTAAAGACTCTCATCTAGAGGTCTAGGGCTGGGCAATTGTTTTAAATTGTTTTACTCCCTAAACACTGATGATGTAAATGACTTCTTCTTTTGCATCTTAAAACTCAATTAACAATGGTTGACTTTCAATTCAAATATGCCTACTTATTGTGTAAGAGAAGGCTCTGGTGACACCTGTGCAGGAGCCTTCTTTGTGGGTCTTTAACATTAAGCTCCCACAGCCCTGAGGCACGGCTCCCTTGTAGTCTTGAATATCTACCTTAGCAGTTATATTTCTGTCTGAATGGTGCTGAGAATCAGATTTAAAGCCCCTTTCCTCCCAGCTGCACTCAGTAGATATCCATATCATAGTTATGTTTTCTCAATGTGTAATAGTTTTTCCATTCACCTCTCTCCCCTCTGAAAGGGACGGTCTCTGAGGTGGAAATGTGCTTTCCCCCTCTTATTTCCTCAAGGGCTTTTAACATGTTTGGCATAAATATGTGGGCAACCTTTTGGATAAAATTAAAAAATGAAATGAGGATTTACATCCTTATATGACTAATTGTTTTAGCCACAAAAGATCTCAGGACCACTAAAATCTCTGAATATATTTCTTCTTAAATAATACCAAGGAACTAGTTACTTCCCAATGAGTAAAACTGATTGAGTGCTCCCTCTGTGCCCAGCCCCAGGTCAGAGCCTGATGAACTGTGCTCCGGAAGGCAGACACGGCCCTGACCTCAAAAACTGAAGTGTTGGCCGTGTCTTTCTGGAAGACACTGCCGTGTTTGGAATTCCTGAGATAAAAATGTCTCCTGTAACTTTCTTTCTTCTCGATGTAGAAGACAGTTCAATTATGCTTTTTATTGTTGCTCTGGATAGGACATTAGAACTCCGTAGATTTTCCTGGCACCTGCATAGCATTGATATTTTCATGACAAGAATGGACTGAGGAAGTTCTCAGCTGGCCATCTGCTAGAGAGCTTTGCTGGCTCCAAATTGCCTCTTCCCTCCCTGAAACCATGGATTATCCTTTTCTAGGAGCACCATGGGCCATTTGGGAGGAGGCAAGAAGAAAGGATCTGCGAGTGTGAACACCACCTCTTCAAGTGTTGCTTGGTCTGTTTCAATCAGCAGGTGAAGCGCCCAGCTCACACAATGGTGGTACAGAGATAGCCAGGCGGGAGATGTCTGGTGTTTGGACATGACGGCAGGTTATGGAATGGAACATTTCCCCTTGTCTGGAAATTTTAACTAAAGCCTCAAGCTTAGCCTAATGGCCTTTTAAGTACTACTGCATTCCAAAGGGAGGCATTAGATTAGATACTCCCTACTCCCCAGGGCTTGCTAAACAGTATCTAAACCACCCTAAATCTATCACCCCGATAGTCTATAAAAAGTGAACGGTAGGACTTCAGTAGAGAGGAAGAGAGGTCATTTCTTTGAAGAGTTTCCAGAAGAATGCAGAGCATGGTGACATTTCCCTTTGTCCCTGGCCATTCTGCGCTTTAAGCAGTGGGCTCCTGGAGGTACAGCCTCACACACTGGGGTGGTCTGTGACAGGGATGTCAGCTGATGGTTGGGAAGCATGTATGTCTACAGGTCTTGAGCCAGAGCCAAGGGAGAAAGATGACAGGTGCCCCCAAGCATTGGGGGGGTGTGTGGGGATAAAGACCGGATTGTCCCTTTCTTTTATAGAAGCCTGAGAGTCTGAGGTGAGCTAAGCAGCCCCCAGGAGCAGTGGAGAGCAGCAGGGACTGTGGGCCCTTCTGAGCATGGTGAGTGAGGATGTATGAGACGTTCCCTGCAGGGAGTGGCTGCAGGCTCATGCCATAGAGGAAAATGCTCAAAAGAGCTTCCTGCTGTGACAAGGGGTGTGCAAACACAGATGTTCTGAAAAGGACATGACTTCATAAGCCACCGGCAGCTGAGTTTGTGTGGGGCAGGAGAAAGGGCAGCTCAGTGGAACTTACCAATAATTCCTCTAAAAGACGATGGTACCATACAAGGGGTCCTCAAAGGCTGAGGGAGGAGCCCACACAGCACCAGCTAAGAACAAAGTCCTTTGCCCCTTTTGTCCTCATTACCCACCCAAACTTCAGCAGAGCTGGAAGGGCAGTGACAGGGTCTAAGTGAAGTTAGAAAAGCACAGGACACCTCATGTCTCCCTCCCTGCTCTCCGGTCAGGCCTTCACTATGGAGAGGATAAAGTTCTCGATTTCATGTAAGTAGAACTTCTAAAAATCTACTTTGTACTAGATTTTAGGTTTTAATCTGAAAAGAATTGGAAAATGGCAGTATCTATGAATCATGCTGTGCCAAATCAATGTAAGTAAACATTGACGAGAGGAATTTGAAGGCAGAGATGGAAAAAAATAAAGGTATTTTCAGATTTTACACTATTGTGTTCAGTCCTTTCCATAAAATGGTGACAGCCATGTAAATGGCTCACAGCTGAAGCTAGAGCTTCCCTGTGGGTCTTTCCCCAGGCCGTGGAGGACTGGGGGGAGCACATATGCTGTTTGGCTTGTTGGGGGATACACGTGAGATAGTAGACACTGTGGTTGACCTGCCCATGTTCTCTTGGCACTAACCTCTATCCAACTAATGTCATTTACCTCCATCTCCAAAAGGTGCTTTTTTATCTGCAGAACATCAATCCCACAGAGATCAGCAGAAGTTTCACAGAAACAAAATCAAATCAAAAATATTCATGTTAAAAAAAATGCAGGGGGTCATCTCTTGGTTAATCCCTCAGGTTTCATTATAGTCAGGTTTCTTAAAACTTTTCCATAGACTACTTAGGATTGTGGATTTTTAAGAAAAGGATAATAAACATGTGGAGTTTTCCAAACTTATCTGGCCCCAGATCATTTTCCCCCCAGAGAGCATCTAAAGTGAACCAGATACCACGGAGCATACTTTGGGAAATTCGGGCTTCTCAAAAATTCAGGTTTCTCACAGTTCTGGAGGCTGGGAAGTTCAAGATCAAGGTGTCAATCACATCTGGTGAAGGTTCATTTCTTCATGGATAGTGACTTCTAACTGTGTCCTCACTTGGTGAAAGGGCCAAGGTGGCAATCTGGGGTCTTTTATAAGAGCATTAATCTCATTCATGAAGGGTCCACCTTGTGACCTAATCATCTCCCAAAGTCCCCACCTTCTGATCCATCACCTTGGTCATTGGGATTTAACATAAGAACTTTGAAGGGGGCAAGCATGGTGGTTCATGACTGTAATCCTAGCCCTCTGGAAGACCGAGGTGGGAAGACTGCCTGAACTCAGGAGTTTGACACCAGTCTGAATAAGAGGAGACCCTATGTCTGCTAAAAATAGAAAAAATGAGCAGGGCCCTGTGGCAGACACCTGTAGTCCTAGCTACTGGGGAGGCTGAGATGAGAGGATCACTTGAGCCCAGGAGTCTGAAATATTGTGGTGGGCTAAGTTGATACCACAGCACTGTATCCAGGATGACAATCAAAAAAAAAGAACTTTGGGGGTACACAAACACTCAGACCACAGCAGGAAATGTGAGGAAGGAGCTCATTGAGCACTCTATCCCTCCTTTCTGGGGCTCACCTAGCTAGTTAATTGCAAAACTAAAACTCCATCCTTGGATTCTTTCCCCCTCATGTATTGCTTCCTAGTTAATGCTTAAGAGTTTTCAGATACATATTCCAGACCTCCAATTCTGAAAGTGAGTTAAACAAAAGTGAAACATCTAACTGGGTGAGAGTGTGGTGTAACATGAGAATGAAAATCAAGGCCCAATATTACGTCTTAACATCTGGTGAGTACAGGAGAGCCTCATTTTGCTTAACTGCCAAGTTTTCTTCTCCACGCTGTTGGTGTGGATAAGGGCCTATCACCAAACTTGTTCTTATCAAGGAAGGCAAGCACAGATCCTACTTTACTCAGAGGAATGGGTTTCAATTCCCTACCAGCCCACAGAGTCACTCAAACAAGCCAAACATATCCTCCCACAATAAGGGGGTGAGGGGGCATTTTAGCCTTCTGATACTATAAAGCCTGCCTGCCTCCCCGACATCTTAGTGAAACCTCTGAGTAGCCCCATGTGGTATGTGATGTGCTCCTCCTCTGGGTTGTATTTGTGACTAACAAACCACTGTGTACCTCATTTATCCACTCCCAGGTATCAATGTTTGGCCATCTTCATAACTCTAGGGTGGGAATCTCCCCATTGCCAACAGGGGTAGGAGAACATGATTAATACAATAGATTGTGCAATGAATAATAGGTAATATTCAAAATAGTGAATAAGAAGATATTTCAGTTATATATAGAATTTATAAAAATAAACTTATTTCGAGAACTTAAAATGAATCCGTTTTTAGCTGTCTTTATAGACTGACATGAGTACCATAATCTGAAGGATAGTGGGCAACTAACTTTTAACTAGAGGGATGTTAGTGAGTAAAATGGTTGCAAATACATGCTTTGGGCTCAGACTGAATGGGATTAAAATATTAGCTCTGTCACTTAGTAGGTATAAGGAGTTTGGCAAGTTATTTATACAGCCTCATTTTACCAACTCTACAATGGGAGAAAAATGAGAACCTGCTATGTTTGTATCATCTTAAAATGTACATGTTAAAACTTAAATTAGAAGGTGGAGGTGAATAGGTCATGAGGATGGAGCACTCATGAATGGAATTAGTGCCCTTCTTAAAGAGACATGAGAGAGAGCCTTCCCCCTATCTCCCTCCACAATGCAAGGGTACAACAAGAAGATACCTGTGAACTAGGAAGGGAGCTCTCACCAAACACCATCTCTCCCAGTTCCTTTGTCTTGGACTTCTCAGTTTCAACTGTGAGAAATAAAAATTTGTTGTTTAAGACACCCAATTTATGGTACTTTTGTTATAGCAATCCATAGTGACTAAGGCAACACCATATCACATTTATTATAAAGAATAAATAATGCCAGGTAAAGTACCTAGCAAGTAACCTAGCACACAGTAAAGGCTTGATAAATGTTAACTGGCTGCTGTTTGTATTTTTTAATTAAAAAAATAAATGCTTCTCGTAGAAATATTTT
The DNA here is from genome assembly GCA_963574655.1 of Perodicticus potto. Taxonomy (NCBI): domain Eukaryota; kingdom Metazoa; phylum Chordata; class Mammalia; order Primates; family Lorisidae; genus Perodicticus; species Perodicticus potto. The sequence goes on along the minus strand of CAUYRH010013388.1, from coordinate 6,922 downwards.
TGTAAGATGTAACCCCAAACCATCATTAGTTTTAAACCAGCATATGAATTTATTCATCAAAGCCTATCCTGAGAGTTGGAAAACTCAATAAACAGAATTTTTTCAACTGGGAGATGGAGGAATAGTGAAGGAGGAATGGTATGTCTGTACCTGGAAACAGAGCCAACCTGTAGAGTGCATGTGGTGCGCTTTGAGCACAGTGAGTGGTCCCAGGGAGGACCCTGGTGATTCCTGTCATTACGGTTGTTGAAGGGCAATTATCACACTGGAGTCTTCATGGCAGAGAGGGCAGAAGAATGGGGATTAAATCATTGTGCAAAAGATAGCAGGAAGGAGGAAGGAGGATGGAAAAATGTTCTCAAGTGCTTGCTAGTAGCAAGATCTTGAGAAATCATGTTAAGAAAGAAAAGGGGGAGTACTAATTGGATAGAATTCCAGCTTAAGTGAACTCTCTAGATGTTTCTAGAATTTTTGTGTTGGATCCAGAAACAGAGTCGAGAAGGAAAAAGAAAATAATAATAAGAAGTCAGACACGACAGGAACAGTATCTTCATGGTAGACACTCCAGATGGAAGGCCCTGGGAAACTCCAACATATACAGAGTTGAGGAGATTTCAAAGCAGTGAAATATTGAAGACAAGGCTGAGAAAGAATAAGAACATGAAAAGTAGCCAAAATAGAGAAGTAGAGTTTTTTTTTTAATTATGCATTAATGTACACAGCTATGATTTAATAAAAAAAAAAAAAAAAGAATCACCATTTGATGAAAATGAACAGAATCTTCTTTTTAAGGAAAGAAAACAGTGTTATAATTTCTGAGAGAGATGGAAAAGAAGGTGAAATTGGCATGACATAGGGAAGACCTACTAACTATAACTATGATGACTTAATGAGAATGAATCAATTAAATTATTTCCCATGTCCAAATATCCTTTCTATGTGACAGAGCTCACAGTTGGTCCTCTTAAAGTTTTCTTCTCTACCCATTGTACAGAGTACCTGGGATGGTCACACTGCTCTTCATTCAATGGTTTTTAATATTACTAGATGAATAGAACTGAAATCAAGATGGTCACAAGAAATTTCTACCTGGCTATAATACAAAACAGCCATGTAGAAATGTCATTTAATCACAAGTATTCAACTGTGGGGAAGACCAAGTCCTGTACTTGTGAACTCTTGATCTGCTCTGTTCTGTTTGATATTAACAGCCTTCTAGACAAAGGCAGGGCTACTTTGTGGTAGAGCCTACCCCATGGCTTTGCTTCCTAGAACATATTCAGAATAAAACAATGCATGCTAACATGTTTTTAGATCACAGGTATGCTATTAATAATAAATGTTAGAATTTTATAATTCTTTCTGTTTCATCACTATTTATGTATCTATTTTCAGCTCTTCATGACACTCAGAAATAAATTGTCATCACAAGTGAAAACATATTTAAAGAAGTGAAACAAGTAGTTTTATAACATTTTCCTAATCAATTTTGGTAATTTTTTAAAGATTAAATTTGTACAGCTTTTACCTTGTTATTAAGTACGTGCATTTCAACAGTAAAACAGAGCCCAAACACATTACAAATTTTGAAAGTGTTTTAGAATCCCAATGGACTCGAAATTTGGTATATGAAATACACGTTGTTCATTGAATTTAAACTAGTTCTTGGAAATTATATGCCATGAATTTAGAATCATGTCACAAGGCTTTCAACTCGAGGCTTGAGTAATGATGTATTTTGTAAATAATTCACAAAATAGTGACTTGGAATCTTGGAGGAATTGATTTATCTCTCAGAGTACAAACTAGAATCTGGACAGTAACTTGGCTATGACTATTCCCTAATCTGAAAAATTGTTGTATTTCCTGCACACCAAATTCTCTTTCACCTCCTTTATCATCTCAAGGAACAAAAGTCTCTAAGAGGTCAACCATTAGATCATTTCTTCACTCCATAGACATCTGTCACGCACCAATTGAGTGCCAGGCACTGGGATAGGCATTAGTGATATCTGCTCACCCCCTGAAGAATATGTTCACTGACCCAAGGTAATCACTATTTAGTTATGAATGAAAATACAATGTTAGAGACCCCAAAGAAGGAATGATTAGCTCTCTGTGGAAGAACTTAGGAAAGCTGCACCAAAGTGGCAGAGTTTAAATTTGGTGAAGGAGAAACTCACTAGCAAACAAGGGAAAAGGCATTCCCTCCAAGCAGAAACATCTGCATGCGGAACTACAAAAAACCAAGGATTTTAGAGTGAGGTGTAGGGTGCTTGTGAAGGAGAGGGAGGCAGAGCACTGGAAAGGAAGGCAGTGGCTACATTGCAAATTATTTGCAATGGATTTCTACCCAAGGATTTTAAGCAAGGAAGTGACAAGATTAGATTTGTCTTTTGGAAAGATAATATTTAAAGGAAGTACAGACTAATAAAATAGCAAGTAGAAATAGGAAGGCAGAGAGGCCTTTGCAATATTGTGAATAAAAGAAAGTATTGCTGAACTAAGGCACAGTGGGGGGTGGGGGGGGTGAAGAGGAAGCAATGTGTTTGATAGTTTCAGTATAGGCAGGTATTGATGAGTGATTGGATGTGGGGAGTAGTGGAAGGATTATAATTTTGGTGGCTATGAAGACATGAATGCCTTTAGCTGCAAAAATATAATAAGAACAGGAGGGCTGGGGCAAGTCCAGAAAGGCAAAGTGGGGAGAGTTTTACTGGACTTGTTGAGCTTCAGATGATAAACACCCATGCCCAGCAGATACATGCAATAAACAGGATCCAGAGATAGAGAGGAGTTCACTGTAGATATGGAATTCGGGACCAGTGGTGTATATTGCTCTGAATGTTTGCATTCCCACAAAATTCATGTGTTGAAATCCTAATCCTCAGAGTGATGGAGTTAGGAGGTGGGACCTTAGGGAGGTGAATGGGATTAGTTCCATTCATTAGTGGGCCTCTTTTATAAGGGCACTAATCCCACCGGAGACCCCAGAGAGCTCACTTGCCCCTTTTCTCATGTGAGGACAGGGCAAAAAAACACGATCTGTGAACCAGACACCAAGACACCAAACTTTGCTGGCACCTTGATCTTGGACTTCTCAGCCTCCAGAACTGTGAGAAATACATTTCTTTTGTTTATAGCTACCCATTTTATGGTGTTCTGTTATAGGAACACAAATGGATTAAGGCAGAGCAGTTAAAGCTGTTTTAGTGCAAGAGGCCACCCACTAACATTACATTACATTACATTACATGATGCTTGAGGAAGGTAGGACCAAGGATGAAATCCTAGTTAATTTTTAAAACTGGGTCTTCTTGTTTTTAATCAATCAGACTTTTGAGATTGAAAGTCTACATTCTACTACTAAAGTTCAATGGTCTAAAAAAGGGGTGTACAATCTTTTTTCTTCTCTGCCACAGACTGGAGGATAAGAGTTGTCTTGGGCCACACGTTAAATATACTAACCCTAGTGAAAGCTGGTGAGGGGGCGGGGGAGGGAGGGATAAAAGAAAGGCCCGTGCATACTTTTCCTGATACCCAAAACCACAGATGAGCAAAACAGTCCTCAACTAATCAGCGTGCGACCCACAGTTTGGACACCCCTGGACCACCTGTTTACTCAATTGCTGATACTTGACAATTTTATTTAAAAAATTGGTACTAGTGAAATCTGATTACAATATCCTTATCAAAGATAATTTAATTTAAATATCTTCTCTTTTATAACTGTCACAATCTTCATATCTGTCAAATTTTCAGATTATTTGTTAGTGACAGAAATAGTAAAATCTAGCAAAATGAGCAGAGATGATGAGATACTCATAGACACAGATACAGATGTACAGTTAACTTGAATATTGCTGGATACGGAGGTGCAGATACAATTTATTATGCGTCTCCATCAGGAGCTGTCTTTTCTAATGACTTCGTTTCCGCGTTCAATCTTTGTGTTTTTCATTCTAAGAGAATCAGCTTAGCACCATCAGGTAACTTCCAGTTCATATTTGCCTCAGCATTCCTAGCTTTGTTTATGCAGTGAGAGTGACTCATGCTCTTGACAAGATCTTTTAATTGCAAATGTGTGTAGGCACCGCAGCAATGTCATTCTGACATGGTGTGCAGAGAATGACCTGCTGCAGAATTCCCAAGTGTATCTGAGATTGGAATTTGGAAGACCTTTTCAGCACCACCATTTGGGTCATCTTACATAAAATTAGAGTTAATTCAGATCTGCTCTGTCAGCTACCCAGCAATTTTCATAACTGTGCTATTTTGGATGATTTTATTGCTATGACCCTGAACCGAAAAAGGACCATATTTTTATTTTACTCCTCTTCTCTCTTTGCCCCACAGAGCAGTATGAGTTCATGCAATTACATCCCTGAGCACATGGCCTAGGCAGATGTATATACGAGCCGTCACATAAAATCCCTCCACATTCACACAGTGTATTTGGATAACATACACACATAATAAAGCTTTCCATAGACACTTTTTCATTCTATGTTCTCACATCTAAGTGAAATGAAAATCAACGCAAGAGATCACTAGAATGTTTCACCCAGATGACATTATTGTCATATGTGCCATACCATAATTCATACATTAATATGTAAAAATGACATTTTTTTAATAAAACGTGTCAGTTTAATTTAGAGCTGAAGGAGAAGACATAGGAAAATATTTTCCAATTCATTAGGCCACAGGCCCAAAGAAATAAATCCTTCTGATGAATCCTGTCATCACATTGTAATTCCAACACTTCAATATTCTGAAATTAACCAGACTCATGCCACCCTCTACTTCACTATTTCAGCCTAAAATGCTTCCAGAAAGTTCCCCAAGCACTAGCTGTGAAATTACATCGCGTACTAATGGGAGTTACCAGGCAGGGGGTAAAAGAGGATTTTTTGCAGCGTGTAACTGATTTCAGATAAGCAGTGAGCTCATGTATCAGGAAAATGACTTGTTTCCTTTTCACATTTTACATAGAGTAACAGCCAAGGTAATATTACAAGCAAGGATTTTGCTGTTGCTGTTACAACTGTGATTGTGCATAAACAAAAGTCCACTGCTACAACCCCAAAGCCTTTGATGGTGGCACTTATTTGTCATCCTTGGAGGGATTCTTCTCCCCTATGGTACCATCTGGCACAGGGTTTTATGGAAGCTGTTGATCCAGCCACCACTGCAAGAAAACAAATGAATTGGTTGCTTGACTGCCATTGCTCTAACACTGATTCCTCGGAACTTCAGACTATACTTGCCTGCAGCCAGCAAAATACCTTTGGGATTTTTCTTACAGGCATCGGTCTTTCAGAACTTCCCCACTAACTGTCTTCAAAAGACAGAGTTGGCTCTTTAAACCAAAGGGCCCGCAAGCCTACTCTGTGTCAGGGAATGCTCACTGTTGACTTTGAATATGTTCCTTCAGACATCTTACGAGCATGGAACTTGGGGAGAAATTTAATGCATTTCCAGAGAAAACCAAACTCAGCACACACATATTTCCATTTTCTAAGCACTCTCTCGACGTATATTTCTCCTGAGTACACCCACTCATGATTATGGAGCACCTACTGAAAGATAGGGTTAGGCTCGGCGCCTGTGGCTCAACGGGCTAAGGCCCCAGCCACGTACACCTGAGCTGGCAGGTTCGAATCCAGCCTGGGCCTGCCAAGCAACAATGACGGCTGCAACCAGAAAAAAAAAATGGCCAGGCATTGTGGCGGGTGCCTGTAGTCTCAAAAAAAAAAAAAAGAAAGAAAGAAAGATAGGGTTGGGGATATATCTGGGACCAAAATGAGTGTCCCTGCCCTCAGAAGTTTCCATGATGACATAACTTGAGAAAACCTGTGTTAAAACCCTTGGAAATACATCTTTCCCGAGGAGATTTATCAAAGCAGATAACATGCTAAAAATTACGGTGAAATGCTTAGAGGGGCAGAAAAATCTGTAGCTTTCCCCACATTTAACATAGAGGTTTTGTTTTGTTTTGTTTTTTAATGAAGAAAATCCATCAGGACCAGTTTGGGGAACATACTATTTCATGTGAACAATATTTTTCATTCCTATATATTCCTAGCTCTCAAGTATGTTCACTTCGGGATTATCCTAAATTTGAGTCCATCAATTTAAAGGTGAGGTTATGGTTGAACACTATGTTTTGTATGATATCTAATTTACCATGGGCGCTCCCTGAATCTTAAATGTAATAATATTGATTAATGTTGCCACTTATGCTTTCAATGCTTTAATAATACAAAATAATAAGCAATCTGATATTGAGAGCCATTGTTACACACTGCTGAGCAATTTTTTTTGGATGGCGACATTCAAAACTTAAGAAGACCAAGTGTGACAGCAACTGTTACTATCCCCATTTTTTATATGCAGAAAGTGAGTCAAAAATAAGTAACTTGTCCAAGACCACAGGGCTTTAGTGAAGCTCAGATTATCCCACAGACAGGAGGCCTCCAGACCCAGGGCTCTGGCTCTTACAATGTGAAAAAGTCACCTTTGGAGTAATTGCATTTGCTGTTAATTGATAGGATTGCAAAGGACCCTCCACCTTCTCCCTGTCCCTCCAGACAATTAAACAGTTTTCATTGACTCAGCAGACAGTAATTGTCTTTTAGGAAGAGCACTTTTTACATTTGGCTTCGTGATATTGCTTTGTTGAATATGCAAAGTGATATCAAATCTTTATGATTTTTCTAACCACAGACTTACACACTTTCTTTTTTCTTTTTCTTTTTTTTTTTTAAAAAAATACATGTATTTTATTATTCTTCATTACATTATTCCCCCCCACCCCCACCCGTCCGTGATAAGACAGAATTGATTTACAGAAAAGAATACAGAAAACACCAAAGCTCCTGGTAGTGGGAGAGATTTCAAGTAGGGAGAGAGAAGCTCT